>ML303505.1:3315-67038 GCA_005239505.1 Nicotiana paniculata | reverse complement strand
AAAAGGGTAAGGATATCCTGGTTGTGCAAATATATGTGGATGATATTATATTTGGGGCGACTTCTGAAAATTTGAGCTAGGAATTTGCTATACTAATGGGAAGTGAGTTTGAGATGAGTATGATGGGTGAGCTAAACTTTTTCTTAGGCTTGCAAATTAAGCAAAACCCAAATGGAACAATGATCCACCAACAAAAGTATGTGAAAGAATTGCTCAAGAAGTTTAAAATGGAAGACTCAAAGGAAATAGACACTCCCATAGCCACAACTACAAAATTGGATGTGGATGAACCTGGTTCATCTGTTGATCAGAAGCTATACAGAGGGATGATTGGGTCTCTATTATTTCTCATTGCCAGCAGACCTGATATTATGTTCAGTGTGGGACTGTGTGTTAGGTTTCATGCAAATCCAAAGGAGTCCCACCTCACTCTAGTGGAGAATTTTGAGATATTTGAAAGGCACCACTGATTTGTGCCTTTGGTATCCTAAAGGTAGTAAGTTCGACCTTGTAGGATATGTTGATGCTGATTATGCTGGATTCCCGGTTGACAGGAAAATTACTTCAGGTATGGCACACTTTCTAGGTTCATGCCTTGTGTCTTGGGCTACCAAAAAACAAAATTCAGTACCTTTGTCTACTACTGAGGATGAATATGTGGTTGCAGCCTCCTGCTGTGCTCAGTTGCTATGGATCAAGCAATAACTCATGGATTTTGGTATAGATGTGGGATGCATTCCTATTTTTCGTGACAACACTAATGCAATTAGTATGACGAAGAACCCGGTTCATCATAAGAGAACTAAGAAAATAGATGTTAGGCACCATTTCTTGAGGGATAACTATGAAAAAGGAATGATCTCAATTGAATTTTGTGCTACTGATCAACAAATTGCAGATATCTTTACTAAAGCACTGAGTAGGGAGCATTTTGAGAGAAACATGCTTGAATTAGGGATGATTTAAATCACCTGATTGAAAATTTTTAAAAAACAAATTTAAAATTTTTTTTTGGCTAGAAACACTAACATAGATAATTAACCAGTCTAATCATTGCTCAGCATCATGACTTTACTGTCATACTCTCTTGCCATGTATTAATATGATTCTTTGGTTGCTAATGATGTTTCTCTATCTTTGTAAATTTAGGCAAATTAAGGACTTCAACACGATGGACCTGGTTCATCTCTGCTGGTTCATCTGACTGACAAGGTACGTGCTCATCTCCATACAATTATTGAACTTGTTACAGTCACACATGAGCAGGATTCTATCTATATTTGGTTCATTTCAAAGTCCTTGTACTAATCCCTAAATGAACCCATTCCAAGAAGTCACATCAGTACTCAATTAGCCTAGAAGTAGGGAACTTTTAACTGTCAAATCAATGACACTCTTACAACTATTAGACTTCCACTTAAATAAATTTTCTACCCGTTGTAGAATTAATAGCCATATCTTATATAAGGGTCATAATTACTCTCCTCTTCATAAAGTAACCGTCGAACCTAGATCATTAGTCTTCAAACCCAAAAACGGATCACTCTTTATTTTCTTCCTAAACTTCACTCATAATCACGTCTTCACCACCATCTGCTTCATCTTCTTCATCACCAAATCGTGATTACGATGGAGGGAACTATGAATCAAATTCCAATTCGCCATCGGTATATAGTTCTCAATCTTCAGAAAAAACCACAACCCCTGAAAACCGTCATATTCCTGAAAACGCTCATGTTCCAGAACCCACATCTAACACTAACACAACCCCTCGTGGTCGTCGTGTAAAGGTTCTTGCAAGAAAATCAGTGGCTTGTGGGTCACGTGCTAAATTCTTGGAAGAAATTCTGCAGGTTGAAAAGGATAATAGTTTAGAATCTTCAAGTGAATCTTTTAAATCAGCCAACGAGGATGAAACACATAGTTCATCAAATTTTGAACAAGGTAATATTGATGTAATTTCTGAGTCTGCTAATGCTGAGAACAAATTCGTTCTGGTTGGGTCGGTAGTGGATGTTGAAGTGCCTAGTAGGCAAAGAAAATCAGAAAAAGGTAAAGTTCTTGAGGGAAAGGGATTTGGGGAGGATGGTACTACATTGAATATTTGTGGTCCCATTCCTGAGAAGGTTGGAGAAGATGTCATAGGGATAGGGGAAGTGTAGTCGAGGAAGCAGCGGTAGGTCTATCAAGCTTGAAGAAAGGAGAAGGTTCATCGGGGGATGAAACGTTGGCTGAAAGGCTAAGGAAACTGGGGAGTCCTATAACCCCAAGAAAAGGAGGACTCAGAAGTCTAAGAAGTCCACTAACCCAGTTTCTTCCAAGAAGAGGAAAACTTATGTAGTTGCTGATGCTCCTGTTCCTAAGGTGTGTGCTACACGTAGTGCTGTGAGAGAGGAGGAAGAACTATTTGAGAAGGCTCTGCTTGAGAGCAAGAGAAAGAGAGTTGTAAAGGGAAAGGCTAAAGTGGGAGAGCCTGTGGAGGCTGTTATTGTTGAAGAGGATACGATGGACCTGGTCCATCATGAGGAGCAGACTGCTCTTGTTGTGGTTGAGGCACCAAAATCAAAAAGGGCTAAGTCTTCTTCGAAGAATTCAGCTAAAGTGTCTGCCACACCTACAAGAACCGTTAAAAGGACCAGGTCTAAGGAGAGAAAAGTGAAGGTCGTTGAAAAAGATGGTGATAGAGAGTGAAGTGGAGAAGATGAGGGGGAAGTTGGTGAGGTGATTACTAATAGAATCACCTTGTTTGGTAAAAGAACAATTCTGAAGGGAAAGTTGTTGAAGGATCTTGAGGAACCATGGATGAGATACCTGCTGGACACACTGAATGTTCAGGGGTGGAAGAACATGGTTCTTCATATTGAAGGATGGTTGGCTAGAGCTGAACTGGTTGAATTCATGGGTCATACAGTGGTTAAGGACGGTAGGGTCTTTACCATAGTAAAAGGAATTCAAGTTTCCTTTGATGCTAAAGAACTTGGAGAAATTCTGCAAATTTCTGCTGAGGGCTATGAGGATTACACGAGGCAAAGATGGCCTAGTTTGGATGGGATGGCCTCAGCAATCAATATTACCAGATTATTCAGTGAAAATGAAAGGGAAATTGAACCCAGACCAGTCTACAAAAGTGAAATGAAGCCAAAACACAAGTTGCTCTTCGGTTTATCATCAACTTCTTACTGCTTAGACAAGAAAGAAGGCACATAGCCAACTATATGGATCTAACCTTGATGGAATGTTTGTTTAGGGGTAAGAAGATAAATTGGCCAACCTTCACCATCCAACTCTTGGACAGAGTTGTGAATGAAACAAAAGCACATGTGATTCCATATGGCTTTATTTTGACTGCTGTGCGAAAAGGTCTGAGATGGCTACTGCCAAGGACTATTTTGGGAAGGATACTTTGCTAACTTGCGATTATACTGTCAATATTCATGCAGATGAACCTGGTTCATCTAGGAAGCAGCCTGTCAACAGCAAAGTTCGAACTCTAGTGCAGGGAAGCGAGATATAGGATATGGAGATCCTTCGTTTGAAGTCTCGTCTTATTGAGGTTGAAGCTGAGCGAGATGCTCTCAGGGATGATTTAGCAAAAGAGAAGGAAAAGAACGAGGGTGTTCTTAATGAGATACTCTCTCTTCTACAAACCAAGACCACAACCTCCTCTGCACCTTCCAATCCTTAGGATGTCCATAGCTTCCAAAACCTTCTTTAGACCAGTTGTTTAGTTTATTTTGTTTTTATTCCTTTTTGTTCATGGTTAGGGTTGTTTTTGTTTTGTTTGTATGGTGTTTGATGTACGTTCCTAATCAATGAAATTTTGCTGTTTTGTTATTGACTTGTGTCAATTTCTTAGATAGATTACATTTATTGGCTACTTATGATGATTAATCATGTTTGCACCTGCAGTTGCCTCAATGGCCATAAGTAATTGTTAACAACACTGGTGAGTTTATAATTATTCAAACTTTTCGATGATGCCAAAAGGGGGAAGAAAAGTACTTTGATATTTGAAGTGATAGTTATAACCTAGTGAACCTGGTTTCTCTATGATAAGTGCTTGAAAAACATTCAAAGTGTTTGAGTTGTTTACAGGGAGAAGCACAAAGTTTATCATCATCAAAAAGGGGGAATTTGTTGACCCAAGTCACTGCATAGTTTTGAAGATTGAAAAATGTCTGACCAGTTGAACCAGGTCCATCGGGGCACATGTACTTGACCTGACGCGTTGGCACAGAAACCTTATATGCATTGGAGATAAATGCGAGTGTGAAGTATCACTAAACAAGGAGAGTATCTTTTATTGCGAAAAGGTTGCAAATTGATAAGATAATAGAAATTGAATTCACCAAGGACAGTAAAGAAGGAAGGAAGTTGAGTTTAATACGAATTCGTTCTCCCAGGTAGAGTTGAACCAGGACTAAACGACAAACTCAACAACTGACTTTATAAATAATTGAAGGATTCTTGCTTGAAAAAAAAATACACAAGTGCAGAAGTGAATCAAGATCTGAAAGCAAAGTTCCTAGAGATTTTGCAAGCAGAATTACTGTGCGACACAAAAGCTACTTGAACCAGCTAGAAGAACCAGTTCCATCTGTTGTCTTTTAGTCTAGTTTATCTGTAGTAGGAGTTTTAATATTGTATCTTTTCAGCTTTCATAGAAGCAATTGTAATAGGTACGCATTGTTCAAGTTAGAGTTAACTTCAAGCTTGTAGAAATTAGCTGGGGGCTAGTTACTACAAAGGGATTAGAGTTAGTCCGAGGATTACAAAAGAGTTTATTTTGTAAGTCTGTTTGGCTCATAGTTTTTAGTGAAGAGTTTAAGCAAATCCTACTGAGGAGTAGATCGTGGTTTTTTCACCTTTTGAGCCAGGTGTTTTCCACATAAAAATCTCTGTGTTATTACTTTACTGCTTTTATTATTCCACAACAGTAGTCGTTGGAACACCAAGAAGAACCAGGTTCTTCTATTGAGGAAGCACTCGAAAATTGGCTACCACACAAAGTAACCTATCTTCTTGTGTGGTATTGACATCTAAAACATCAGTTTTAAATCATTTTTAGCATAAATATCTATTTTTATAAATTATTAGCTATTTTTATGAATTATTTCAAATTAATTGGGCATTTAATAAATTGCCTCTTTCAATTTCGGACCTTAGCCCAATTACTACCCCAGCCCAATTAAATCAACCCAATACCATAACCCTGATCCAATACCCATTAACCCACAACCCAATACCCATGACCCATTTTATAACCCGCCCGACCCCCCGGATTCAATCCTGACTGTTGATCACGAAAGATCAACGGTCCAGAACATTCCTTCCATTTTTAGTTACCCAACAACCCCCAACCCTAATCATTTCCCAAGTTCCGCTGCCCCTGAATCCCTTTTCCCTCTCTTCTCTCTCACCCTTCTCCCTTACCCTAGCCTGCCGTCACCTGAACCCCCTTCAATTCATGGGTTTTCCCTTCGATCTTAGGCCACATATGGCCTCCTTTCTTTACTGATGTTATGATTTTTGTGTTATTTGAGGGAATCTCAAAGAGATTCAACACAGACTTGGTCCAAATCCTTCATTTTCTCGATGAATCCGCTTGTGTTCATCTCTATGTTTGTGAGTACTGTTATCTTCGTGTTTATGACTTCAAATCTCTGGTTCAAACCATATTTTTCTTACCTCTGTCTATTTTTAAAACCCTAGTCACTTTCTATTCGAGTCTGTTCAGATTTCTATAGATTTGAGATGATTTTGAGTTTATCTATTTAAGATCTTCTGTTTTTCTTACTATTGTTAACCGATTTTCATTTTTCCCTAAAACCTAGGGTTTCATCTTTTAGGTTTCTGCAAAATAGTTCTAAAATATTTAAGCATTAACTCCGGTTCTCTTTACTTGTTCAACTGGTTTTCATAACATATATTTTAATCCCTAGGGTTTCTAATTATTCCACTGCTTGTTCTGATATTTGCCTGTTATTCCTTGGCTCTGTCAATTAAAAGGGATTAATTGATTTTTATTTGCCTAATTAGGGTTTGGAATTCTTTTTTCTTTTAAAACTGATATCTCTTTGACGATTTTACTTATTCTTTCCTTATTTGTGACTCATAATTGGTATTGCCTTCCTTAATTATGCTACTGGCCTAATTTATGGGTATTCATTGTTTTGACCGACCTATAAATGGTCTTTAGGCTTATTACTTACATTATTTAGCTTCTATCCGGTCTGCTAGCTGATTTCGTATGAGATTATCCTTTAATTCAGGGATATTTCCATATTCTGTCTTATTAATTGATTGGGTTTAGCCTTCTGTGATTGGTTAATTGATTTGCATACTTTATTTATGTACCTTAAATTTTCCTTGCATTATTTGTTTACTCTGCTGAAAGCTATATAAACCTTGCACCATTCTTGTTTTCAAAAAACAGAAAAACACCTACACACACACGCCTATTCTGATTTAGATATTGCAAATACTCTTTTTTGAACCCTTACTGACTTGGTTACCTTTTTTTTTTCTTTTACTTTTTGATTATTCCCATTCCCAAAGGTTGGTTCACGTATACTGGCATCATCAGCTTATCATACCAGATCCAGAGGCCCTCCACCTTCTCCTCCTCCAAGTGTACCGAAAGGCAAAGGGAAAGCTAAAATAAATGATATGAACGACATCAGAAAAGACCACTCTACACATGTTGAGAATGTGGAAACTTCCGATGGTCGGGGCACTCAGGCCCCAAATGATTTGGTTTTACGACTTGAGCATAAGATACTTGAACTACAGGGTAATCTTGAGCAGGTCCGTAACTTGGCAAATTTCTCCCTCATATTGAATGCCCTAGACACCCAGAACCCTGCACCACCTCAGAACACACCCAACAAACTCCCACTGAATCCTCCCGGACCTTACCAGTATACAATCCATCCTCAAAATCAGCATCTCCATGCTCAATACCGAAAAACCACTTATCACACTCCTCAGAACACACCACAACCTATCCCCGAACCCCAGAACTCCACCAATGATCACTACTACACCCAAACTCCTGGTATTCACAAGAACAACCCTATATACATAATCCACCAATCTCCACTCCACCAATCTCCTATACACCAGAATCCGCCAAGAAGGACCTGCTGATCAAGAATATGGCTGAGGAGCTCAAGAAACTAAGGAGTCGAGTTCAGGGTATTGAAGGACGCAAAGGGATTGAAGGTCTGAATTATGAGGATTTGTGCATACAACCAGATGTAGTACTGCGGGAGGGTTACAAACCTCCCAAGTTCAAAATTTTTGATGGAACGGGTGACCCCAAGGTTCATTTGAGAACTTACTAGGACAATCTCATGGGGGTTGGAAAAGACGAAAGGATTCGCATGAAGCTATTTATGAGAAGCCTTACTGGAGATGCCATGTCTTGGTAGATAAGCCAGAATCTCAAGAAATGGGATAATTATATGAGCATGGCGTCAGATTTCATAGACAGGTTCAGATTCAACACAAAGAATGCACCGGATGTTTTCTATATCCAGAACCTCAAGAAGAAGCCAACGGAGACCTTTCGTGAATATGCTACTCGGTGGAGGTCAGAAGCAGTGAAGGTCAGGACGACATTAGATGAGGATCAGATGAACAAGTTCTTTGTCAGGGCATAAGATTTGCAATATTACGAAAGGCTAAATATCATGTGCATATCATTTCGGCATGAAGGGACTCACTATTGATGAATGTCGCACCTTGAAAGACAAAATCCCGACACTAATTGATAGTAAGGTCATACAGGTGAAGGAAGTTACACTCAATGTTCGCAATAATCCTCTCCGAGATCATAGGGGTGGAGGGCTCAATGTGATAGAAACTGAAGAAAAGTGGGATCCCGAGGGATCAATCAGGCTTATTCGAGAAGGTGATGATCCTAAGAAACTTGCAGTCACACTCAATCCCATTGTTGTGCAGGTACAGCCGCCAGTTGAAGTCAAAGTAGACGCATCAGTTCCTTAAGAAGTAGAAGTAGCATCACCTGCAGCAACACTCACTCCATTTGAAGTGGAGGTGGCCACACCTTTCATTGTAAGGGTGGAATCCACACAACCCTTCAGTTCCAATGCTATACCTTGGGATTATGTGGCCGAGGCTAGATGAAAGGGAAAGTCAAAGACGGAAGAATCAGGCACCGCACAAGGAATGACCAGAACAGGAAGGGTTTATACACCTGAACATTTAGGGGAAACCAGTAAGCAAGCTTCGAACAAACCGCCCATCATTGAGACTAGTCCAGATGACTTCTGGAGAAAGGTTCAGGCAAGGGAGTACTCTGTCGTTGATCATTTGAACAAGACTCCCGCCCAGATATCCATTCTATCATTACTGCAAAATTCTAAAGCACATACGAATGCATTGATGAAGGTATAGAACGAGGCTTATGCTCCCAACAACATTACCAGTCAGGAGATGTGTAACATGGTAGGACAAGTATTGGAAAGACATAAGATCACCCTCAATGAAGATGAACTTCCACCGGAAGGGTTAAGTCACAACAGGGCACTGCACATCACAGTGCAATGTGAAGATAAGTTCATCGCTAGAGTTTTGATAGATGGAGGATTCAGCCTCAACATTTCCATGTTGACAACTCTGAAGAGGTTGGGCAAGGGTTTACATGAGATACGAGCAGGGACTATGAATGTGAAAGCATTCGATGGGTCTCAAAGGGCCACGGTGGAAGAAATTAACATATGCTTGCAAATGGGTCCTTCCTGGTTCGATGTTGAATTTTAGGTACTAGACATATCCACCTCCTACAATCTATTGATGGGACGGCCTTGGATACACGCCGTTGGAGCTGTCGCATCCACTTTGCACCAAGCAGTAAAATTTGAGTGGAACTATCAAGAAGTGATCATCCATGGAGATGGGAGCAAACCTATTTACACTAGTCAGATTGTTCCGGTGGTTGAGAACAGAAGGAAGTTCATCTAACTAAATTCTAAACAATATACTGCTATGTCTATTGAAAATTATGAACACATACTTTTGTTTTTTAAAAAAAAAGAGAATCTTTGCTTCAACAAATGCTACCCTAATAGTGTGAACAGAATCTTTCGGCAGAGCGGAAAAAATCAGGAGCAAAGGCAAAACATAAGACAAAAGTGCGAACCAACCTTCCCCCAAAGAACTTACAATTTTTCTTTGGATGCAGGCACAATAAGACAACGATATCCGCAGACACATGAAGTCATTGCCTTCAAGATAATAAATTATGTGGCGCAAACATCTCCAGCTAAGAAATACTTTACTTTCTCAATATCACTCATCGTTTTCTTGCATGAAGCTAAGCATTACCTCCCTAATTTCATAAGGCTAAACATTGCCTTTCTTTGTATGAGACTAAGCATTGTCTCTCCTTTTTGCATAATGCTAAGCACTGTCTTCTATTTGCATAGGACTAAGCACTGTCCTGAATCTTGCATGAGACTAAGCCATGTCTCCTCTTTGCATAAGGATAAGCGCTGGCTTCTCTTTGCATGAGACTAAGCTTTGTCTCAATTTTTCATAAGACTAAACCCTGCCTCTTCTTTGCATGAGGCTAAGCACTGCCTTCATCTTGCATGAGACTAAGCCATGTCTCAATCTTGCATGAAGCTAAGCCCTACCTCCTCTTTGCATAAGGCTAAACACTGCCTTCTCTTTGCATGGGACTAAGCATTGTCCCGATTTTTGCATGAGACTAAGACATATCTCAATCTTTCATGAGGCTAAGCCCTGCCTTCTCTTTGCATAAGGCTAAGTACCGCCTTCTCTTTGCATAGGACTAAGTTCTGTCCCGAATCTCGCACGATACTAAGCACTGTCTCTCTTATATTATTCTCTTCTCTCGGGCTAAGCTCTGCCCTCAACTTCATATAAGACTTGGCCTCGTCTTGATTGCTTCTAGCACCATGTCTTTGCACCTCATGGGCTGAAATATCGCCAACTTGTCCAAAGGAACCATAGTCTGAAGGCACCATCCTCATAGCCAGAACACACCATGCCATGTCCTGAGGATCTCTCAAACTTGCATATCATTATTCAAAGGCGTCATGGTTCGGAGGCACCATTTTCATGGCTCGAGAACATCATTTCATGGCCTGTGAGTCCTTTACCGTACAACTCATGGCTCGGGACGTCATGGTCTAAGGACATCATCCTCAATCGTCCGAAGACAACTATCATGTCCTGAACATCATGTCTAAATTTATGAAAATTTATATGTATATGCTTGCGGTACATATTTTGATTTGTAGGTGAACCGTTGATTAACCATTATTCCAACAGGAGCGATCCCGCTCCGGTTTCTTCATAATCTTTCAAACCTGACCACTCACCGTAACCATTTCACTTATTCGAAACCTTGTACCCATCATCAGTACATTTTGCCGGTGGATCCAGAACTACACACGACTTGATTCCTGCAAAACCAGGGATATGTAGGCATCTCGGTAACTAGAGTGCGGCCTATGTTTCTCAAATCACACTATTCGGTCAAAATTGGCCATAATTTCTTTACCCGACAACTCTTTCATCTTTCCTGGGTAAAGAGGGGAAGCTGTTGATACCCAATTTTCCCTATATTATTTTCAAAATGCATATATATCTTCAAAGCAATGCATGAGCATCAATTAATATTTATACATAATTTTCTGTAATTTTAGAAGGATTTTATATTAAATTATTCCATTATTTTTGTGATGACCCAAAAGGTCATCCAATGTAATTGTAGCTAAATCTATGTTTCGAGGCCATGAAATCCTTCTTTTATGTCACCTAGATATGCGTGCACAGCCCGGGCTTGTAGCCGGGAAGCCGTTATGTGGAAAATTGATAAAATGATGTTCTTATAATAATTATTTAAATAAAGTTAACTTTGGTCAACATTTTTGGTAAACGGGTCCGGACCCGTGTTTCGCAGTCCCAGAGAGTCCGTAGGAAAATATGGGACCCCGGCGTATGCCCGGAATTGAATTCCGAGGTCCCAAGTCCGAGAAGTGAATTTTTAAAGAAAATTGTTTTCTGAAAATAAAAAAGACTTTGGAAAAATGAACTTTGATGTGAAATCTGTGTTACCAGGCCTGTATCATGGTTCTGGATCCCAGAATAGGTTCAATATGTGCTATGTGAGTTATCTGTAAAATTTGGTAAGAAACGGACTTGGTTTGACGTGTTTCGGATCAAAATTGGAAAATTTAGAAGTTTATGAAGTTTGAGAAAATTCTATAGATATTGGAGTTTAATTCATTGTTTTTCAAGTTATTTTGGTGGTTTTATCACTTGAATAAGTTCGTATGATGATTTTGAAGTCGTGCGTATATTTGGTTTTGAGCCCCGAGGGCTCGGGTAAGTTTCGGGTAAGCGTCGGGGTGATTTAGGCTTAGAAAAATCTGGTGTTCTGCTGCGCTGGTGTTCTGTGATTTACCCTCCGCAATCGCTGTGTAATTCACGTGATTTCTATGTTCATATGGCTGGGGGTTGGAAAATTAACCCTACGCAAACGCAGGGCCTGGGACGCGATCGCAGAGCCTAGGGGTAGTGCTCTACGCGACCGCGAGGGGCCTCACGCAATCACATAGCATTAATGGGATCTGAGGGCTGGGTCGCATATTACACTACGCGAACGCGGTCATTTGGTTGCGATCGCGAGGGTCATTCTCCATTACTCTCTACGATCGCACTCATTTCTTCGCGATCGCGTAGGTCATTTTTGCCTAGTGATTTAAATGACCCCAAAACATAATACTATTACGGGATTTTTCATATTTTCACCATTTTCTCCTTCTCCAAACCCCATAGACGACTTCCAAGCTATGTTTCCACCATAACCAATTGGGTAAGTAATCCTAACTCTAATTTCTTCCATTTTCCTTCATCAATCACTAGATTCTAGGTTTAAAAACATGAAATCAAAGGTAGAAATTGGGGGTTTTGGGTAGAGTTAGGGCTTTTGAAATTTTTGGGAACTCAACCTCGTTTACGGGTCGAATTTACAAACAAACTGTATATTCGGGCTCGTGGGGGAATGGGTGATCGGGTTTTGGTCCGAACCTCGGGTTTGGACCAAGCGAGCCCGGGGTCGAATTTTGGTATTTTTGGAAGAATGCTGGGAAATGTATAATTAGACTTTGGAATTGAATTATTGAGTCATTATTAATATTATTGAGTCGATTATGCTTAGATACTATCATTTCAGAGTTGGATTCGAGAGGGAAAGCAGTGCTAGAGGCTTGACTTGCATTTTTGGAGCCGAGGTAAGTGTTTGGCCTACCTTAGCTTGAGGGAATAGGTATAGAGTCTTATTTGCTATGTGTATTTCATGTCCAACGTATATGTGAGGTGACGGGTACCTATATGTTGTGGTCAAACATGCCCGTGAGTCGAATTTTGATGAGTTATTTAATGTTCTTTGATATTATCTGTGCTATGAATTATTGGGAACCCTGGAAGTGGTACCTTGAGGTTATTTCATGACGTAGAAAGTTATTGACTATGTGTTTGGTCGAGGGTTTTACTGTTGACATTATACTTCTGAGTGAGATTGGTTATAGTTGAGTCCCTTGCCAGGACAATAGAATTTCGTTGATTATTTAGGTACATTTGAAATGTCGTATTGTTAAAATTTCATATCAATTGTTGCTTTTATATTCATTATGCACGAGGGGACATTCCTTGCCGAGTGATTATTATTTATGCACGAGGGGACATTCTGTGCCGAGTGATTATTATTTATGCACGAGGGGACATTCTGTGCCGAGTGATTATTATTTATGCACGAGGGGACATTCTGTGCCGAGTGATTGTGAGGCTTTGCACGAGGGGCCATGTCGTGCCTTCTCTTGTCTATTTTACTCATTTCGAGTTGTTACTTCATGTTTTACTTCTACATTCCAGTTAGTACTTGATTCTACTGTTTTAGCAATTGTTTCCCCTTTTTATCCCCAACATGTTCTTCCCCGTAGCTGTAATCTTGTTTATTTCCTGCTATATTATTGAACTGCACAGGTAATATTTGTTGTTGTGTCCTAGACTCGTCACTACTTCGCCGAGGTTAGGCTTGGCACTTACTCAGTACATGGGGTCAGCTGTACTGATGCTACACCTGCACTTCTTTATGTTGTGCAGATTACGCAGCCGGACCCAGTGGACATCGTTAGGGGGAGTATCCTTCAGTCCATTTCAGACGACACCGAGGTAGTTCTGCAGGCATTCGTGGATCTCGGTGTCACTGTCTATGTTTCATTCTGTCATCTATGTGTTTCCAGACAGATATATCATTTTATTTCAACTGTTGTCTTTAGCTAAATCTTAGACTGGTTCGTCAGGTTGTGACTCCATTTCTGGGTTTTGTACGTAAAGGGATTTCTTCGTTATTGGCTATTTTTATTTAGATTTTGTTAAGCTTCCGCATTTTTATCTCAATTATCTAGTCAGTGTTTATTACTTTCACTTGTTAATAAATCAATTAAGTCAGCACGTTGGCTTGCCTAGTGGGTGCAACGTTAGGCGCCATCACGGCCTGAAGGTGGGATTTCGGGTCTTGACAATTTCGTTGTCCAAATAATTATTAATTGCATCACGAATAATTTTATGATAATTTTATTGCTTAATTTTATCGTTTATATTTATATTAAGCATTAATTATTTCTTGAATAGCCATATTTACATTTCCTAGGTTATAATTGCAATAACTTTGCAATAATAGCCCATATGGGCATAATTACTTTATTTTACAAGAAAATGACCTTTTATATTTTTATAATATTAAGTAATTATTTTAAATAATTTTATGCATAAATACCTATTTTTATCATTTATTAGCTATTTTTATGAATTATTTTCAAATTAATTGGGTATTTAACTAATAGCCTCTTTTAATTTCGGACCTTAGACCAAATACTAACCCAGCCCAAAAAAAACCCAATACCATAACCCTGATCCAATACCCATTAACCCACAAACCAATACCCATAACCCATTTTATACCCCGCCCGACCCTCGAGATTCAATCCTGGCCGTTGATCTCAAAAGATTAACGTCCCATAACATTCCTTCAATTTTTAATTACCCAACAACCCCCAACCCTAATCATTTCCCAAGTTTCGCCGCCCCTGAATCCCTTTTCCCTCTCTTCTCTCTCACCCTTCTCCCTAACGCTAGCCCGCTGTCACCTGAACCCCCTTCAATTCATGGGTTCTCCCTTCGATCTTACGCCTCATCTGGCCTTCTTTCTTTACTGATGTTATGATTTTTGTGTTATTTGAGGGAATCTCAAAGAGATTCAACAAAGACTCGGTCCAAATCCTTCATTTTCTTGGTGAATCCGCAAGTGTTCATCTCTATGTTTGTGAGTACTGTTATCTTCGTGTTTATGACTTCAAATCTCTGGTACAAAACGGATTTTTCTTACCTCTGTCTTTTTTACAACCCTGGTCACTTTCTACTCGAGTCTGTTCAGATTTCTATAGATCTGAGATGATTTTGTGTTTATCTATTTAAGATCTTCTATTTTCTTATTATTGTTAAACGTTTTTCGTTTTTCCCTAAAAACTAGGGTTTTATTTTTTAAGTTTCTGCAAGATAGTTCTAAAATATTTAAGCATTTAACTCCCGTTCTTTTTACTTGTTCAATTGGTTTTCATGTCGATTTTTGAATCCCTATGGTTTCTAATTATTCCATTGTTTGTTCTGATATTTGCCAGTTATTCTTCGGCTCTGTCAATTAAAAGGGCTTAATTGGTTTTTGTTTGCCTAATTAGGGTTTGGAATTCTATTTTCTTTTAAAACCGATATCTCTTTGATGATTTTACTTATTCTTTCCTTATTTGTGACTCATAATTGGTACTGCCTTCCTTAATTATGCTACTGGCCTAATTTCTGGGTATTGATTGTTTTGACCGACCTATAAATGGTCTTTAGGCTTATTGCTTACCTTATTTAGCTTCAATCATGTCTGCTAACTGATTTCGTATGAGATTCTCCTATATTTAAAGGATATTTCCCAGATTCTGTCTTATTAATGATTGGGTTTAGCCCTAACTGATTAGTTAATTGATTTGCATACTTTATTTATGTACCGTTAATTTTCCTTGCCTTATTTGTTTACTCTGTTGAATGCTATATAAACCTTGCACCATTCTTATTTTCAAAACACAGAAAAACACCTACACACACGCATATTCTGATTTAGATATTGCAAATACTCTTTTTGGAACCCTTAGTGACTTGGTTACCTTTTATTTTTCTTTCCTTTTTGATTATTCCCATTCCCTCAAGGTTGGTTCACGCATACTGGAATCACCATCTTATCATACCAGATCCTACTCCAAGTGTACCAAAAGGCAAAGGGAAATCTAAAATGGATGTTATGAGCGGCATTAGAAAAGACAACAGTGCACATGTTGAGAACGTGGAAACTTCTGATGGTCGGTGCACTCAGGCCCCAAATGATTTAGTTTTACGACTTGAGAAGAAGATAGTTGAACTACATGGTGAGCTTGAGCAGGTCCATAACTTGGAAAATCTCTCACTCGCATTGAATTTCCTAGACACCCAGAACCCTGAACCACCTCAGAACACACCCAACAAACGCCCACAGAATTCTCCCTCACCTCACCAGTATACAATTCCTCCTCAAAATAAGCATCTTCCTGCTCAATACCCACAAAACACGTATCACACTCCTCAGAACATACCACAACATATCCTCGAACCCCAGAACTCCACCAATGATCACCAGTACGTGCAAACTCCTGGCGTTCACCAGAACAACCCTATATATGTAGAAACCTTGCCTCACTCCACTCCACCAATCTCCTATACAACATAATCCGCCAAGAAGGACCTAGTCATCGAGAATATAGCTAAGGAGCTCAAGAAACTAACAAGCTGAGTTCAGGGTGTTGAAGAAGTCAAAGGGATTGAAGGTCAAAATTACGAGGATTTGTGCATACAACCAGATGTGGACTTGCTGTAGGGTTGCAAACCTCCCAAGTTCGAAATTTAAGTGTTCCTGCTCTTGTTGTGATTGTTTAATTACTGGTACCCATGTCTGAACCAATCTGCTGAAATGTGGTTTTGTTCTGTTTGTAGTCTTGTAACTTATTTCTATTCACTTCTGAAAATCAAACTGATTTTCTAAAATTATCCCCTACCCTTATATACTATTATCAAACTTTTACTCTTAGTTATCTAGAGTCCTACCACCCCCAGTGTGAGCGTTGTCTAGGGTCCATGAGACTCCTCCGAACTCTGACACACTGGGGATCATTTACAACTATTTCTCTGAGAAAGGTTCTAGTGTGAGCATTGCCGGGGGTCCCTGAGGCCCTTTGGAACTTTGACAAACCAGAAGCCTATTTGTGTATTATGGATGGAGTACATGTGGACATCAGACTTGCTTGCTTGAAGGCCTGGCTTCCAGGTTGATGTTGGGCATGTTAAGGCTCCTTATAGCGTAATGAATTGCTTTATGTAATTCATTCATATTGGTCTGTAATAATGTAATAATCCTGTAAAAACATATATGGGGTTGTTAGTAAAAGTTGGGGAGGGATTGTTATATATATTTGTCAGGTTTGGGAAGTTATCATGCCTATAGGTTGTTGTGGTGATTCTTTATGTTCCTACCATTAGAAATCATGCCCGTAGGGTCTTGTCTCACCGTTTGAAATATGAAGTTTCATACTTTGCATCCTAGAAATCTTGTTTACAGGTCGTTTACCAATTCTGCATCAAGAACCCATGTTTTAAGCTTATTTTCAAATCTCAATGTGCATTAGAAATCATGTATATAGGATCTTCTTTGTGAATTATCGAACTTGTATGACATTTTGTTAACATCGCTGCCCTCTTAGATATAATGTCTATAGGAAATAAATATAAAATCAGTTTCTTAGATATCATGCCTATAGGAAATAAAATATAAAATCAGTTTTCTGCACTTAGATATCATGTAATACTTGTAATCAGTTTCAACACTTAGAAATCATATCTATAGGGGTTAATTAATTATGTAAAAAAAACAGAAAGCATGCTTATAGGATCTAAAGAAGATAAAAACCTGTCTATTAAAATCAGTAACTCATTTATGAACTATGTTATAGGTCTATAATTAACAGTTGTAGATACCATGCCTATAGGATTCTGTTCTGGTTATCACTTAGGCAAACGTATAGGAATTCTGGGGCTAAAAAGAACTTTGATTTAGTACCGCCTAAACTTTTCCTAGATTCAGAGTTTTAAACAGAATGAGTAGGCAAACTGATAGGAATCGCTGCTCGCTTTAATAAGGTTGTTATATATTCTGCTTATGCTCATCTACACATCATGACTATAGTATCTTAAATCATTAAATATTGTTTGTTTGAATAGCGTGCATTTGTTTTGTTTACTTGTGGAGGTTAACATGAACCCCTATTTGCTCTTTATGTGACAGTCTTACTTGAATTTTGTTTATCGTTTAGTTTTCTCATTTTAAGCAACATAGGTGAGTCTAGAACCACCTTAAATAAAGGTCCTAAACACCTCAAGGGCCATATGTAAGGGACGAGTAGTGCACACATAATGTACGAATTAGAAGCTACTAGCACGCTTAAGTAACAACTGAAAGATAGTATTTGGGTAGTAAAGGAGATGATGACTGGTGCGTTAATACTATGTGTAGCACCCCGACATGGGGAAAGTTACCAAGTATTGCATGGAAATGATCCTATAGGCTACAAAAATTTAGGACCCTTTAATTCATGTTCTAAATAATAGTTGTCTAAATTGCTTTATTTTCCTTTAAAGACTAATTCGCTTAATTGAGTTTGGCCGGGATCCACCATTGTGGACCTCGAGGGGTGCCTAATATCTTCCCCTCAAGGTAATTTCGAGCCCTTATCCAAATCTCTGGTGACGTAAACTAGTTTCATGAGTTATTTGCTTTAGGTGCCCTAACGCACCTTAATTCGTTAGGTGGCGACTCTTCAAAGCCTATAACCCATCCCAAAAGGAAGGGAGTTGTCCCAAAAATGTCGAAACCCGAACTCCGCGAGGAAAAAGGGGTGCGCGACAACATGGAGACTCTGCTGGAGATAACCCTTAGGCTCCTACCATAACGAACCTGGTTTTTGTGAATTAGTCTTTAAGCACACTTTATTCTGTTAATACTTGCACATCCCTTCCTTTTCCCACTTTAGGTGTATTTATCTGCTTATATTCAGTTATTTACGAATTTTCTTTCTTGTTTTATTACTCTTTATTATGGAAACTGACTGGTCTCTTTGTTTTTTTTCTTTTTTTTAAACGCCTTTTCAATTATTAAATACTGAATTTTTTACGTGACAACGTGCTATTTTCTGTTGCATAAATAATGCTCAACATCATATCCCACTCGTGCGTAATCAATACCATAGCAACGCTTGATGAGTGTTTGCGCTCTTCTTGTCTATCACTCTTTAAATTCAGAAAGGCTTATTTGCGGTAAAACTAGTCGATCAGCGGTGGAGTCGACGGTTCAGTGCCTTTACCCCTCAAGTTGGATAGATGCGTACAAGTGTTGTTGTATATTAAATAATATACCTCATATCGAATTTATTTTTGGGAGTTTTGTTCTCATAACCAATGGTTTAGCTATAATTGGTGTCACGACCCAAGAATCCATTAAAGGTCGTGATAGCGCCGAACACCCCTGTCAGACAAGCCAACAATAAATACTTAATTTGAATCCCATTTTTTAAATATTTTTTGAAATCATATTTCCTTCAATTAAATAGTAAAAGGTGAAATTTACAGAGTAAATAGTAATATTTTTACCAATTTCACTACAGAACAACCCATAGTCACCCAAAACCCGGTGTCACAAGTGCATGATCATCAACTAGGACTGTAAAATAAAATACAACATCTGTACAACATACCAATTCGACAGGAAAAATATAAATACTCTGAAGGAGACTCTGCTGAATGCGGGTCGACATATGGAAGCAGCTCACCTAAGTCCCCGCGTGTAGACACGCCTCTGCTCTCACAAGGCCTCCAGACATATTTGTACCTGCACAAATATGTGCATCAAGTGTAGTATGAATACGTAAATCCACGTGTACCCAGTAAGTATCTAGCCTAACCTCGGAGGAGTAGTGACGAGAGGTCGACATCGACACTCACTAGTGGTCCAATAATATCATGTACAATAAATTCTCCTCTTTATGATGAACTCAACTTATCCATTAGAAATTCCCTCCTTATCCGGAGCCTATATATAGATATAGCGGATCTCATCAAATAGATTGTCATAATTCAAATCAGGAAACACTCACAGATACACTGGCTTCTTGCCAAATATTACGCATGATTCCATAAGGATGTGTTATAGGAAATTCCAAGGCGTACGGTCCGATCCAACATAAACATTTAATTTGTGCACTGTTGAGGGTCGAACGACACGAACCATAGATTCTTCTATTAACCTGCCGAGGTGAACGATCCACTCCCATGAGAGTATGGTACATAAATCCTGCCGAGGCGAAGACTCGACCCCATAAGAGTGTGGTACATAAATCCTGCCGAGGCGAACAGCCCGATCCCATTAGAATGAGAGGCTTTGACGGGTCCTTGGCCCCACTCGTGAATAAATGTGTGAGTTGTATTTTCTTTAACAAAAACATTTATATGGAACATATAAACATATATATCACGGAAACATGCCGTAAGAGGAGTGAAATTATTCAATGACTAGTCATGAACTCGTGAATGTCATGACCCAAAAACCAACCCGGCCGTGATGGCGCCTATCGTGATACTAGGGTAGCCAATTCACTATGCATAAGATAAGAAAACTTTCATTGATTCAATATCAACCAGTATTTCATAAATCCTTCATTTTAGCATTTCAAAACAAATAAAGTTAGGTAAAACATTTAAATACAGCCTCCAAAACCCGGAGTCATCAACCATGAGAAACTAAAATGAGAATACAAAATTTGGTACTGCTCCCTTACTACCAACAAGTCTGAGAATAAACAAAATGACTAATAAGAAGAAGAGAGACAAGGTTGCGGACGCCGTGCAGCTACCTTGCAATCTCCGAAGTGCTCCCAGAGAGTAAACCAGCTCTCACTCAGTCCTGGCACCTGAATCTGCACACAAGGTGCAGGGGGTAACATGAGTACACCAACTCAGTAAGTAACAAGCCCAACCTGTGGAATGAGAGGTAGTGACGGACAAAACCTCCATGTTTATGACAGGATAAAGGTACAGATATTTAGGCATGCTTTCAGTTAACTAGACAGCTCAAGTGATAAGATAAACACAGTTCCGAACAGTTTAACATATATACCTCAACGTATTTTACATGCCAATACATCAACAATATGAAATGCATAATGTACTCCCACCCTCAAATACTCGTCCTCTCAGTACTGTATATTGCTCGCATGGCCCAGGGAGGATCTCTCCCAGAATATATACACATCAAACAGAAGTCACTCAGTACTGAGGAAGGCTGATCCAGCTCTATGGAGAAGATCCATCTCTAGATAATGATATCTCTCTCAACCACAAGGTATTGTATATGGCTCGAGGCTCAGGGAAGATCCATCCCAGAATACGTATACACATCCCTGACATCAATTGCTCAGTATTGGGGAAAAACAGGCCAATCCAGCCTCATGGAGAAAATCTGTCTCCAAACATAAACACTTCGGACAAGATCCATGTCCAGGGAAGATCCACCCCTCAAATATCACTTCAGACAAGATCCATGTCCAGGGAAGAACCATCCCTCAAATATCACTGCGCGCACTGGGGGTGTGTTACAGACTCCAGAGGGGGTCCTACAGCCCAAGCGCTATATCACTGCGCCATGCAGCCCGACCCAATACCGCTGTGGCGTGCAGCCCGATCCATATATCTGTCACTCAATATCAGGCTCTCGGCCTCAATCAATCATCACTCTCCAGTCTCGCTCACATGTGCTCACAATGCATGAACTAGCCCGAACCAATGATATAATATGTAAAACAAAAATTACCGAGACCGAGACATGATATGATATGCAATGACAGGACTGAGTATATAATATCAATGAAACACATGAGATGACATCAATGAACAGCCAAGCGGGTCTCAACAACATCGACGTGAAGCCTTAACATAATATCTATCATGATCTCTAACATTTTCGCATTAAGACGACTGCTCGGGTCTCAACAATATCAGCGTGAAGACTTAACAAAATATTTAGCATGATTTCTAGAATGTTCACATCAGTCACATTGACAGAAGCACATATATCAACAAGAGAGGACCAATAAACGGTGCCATGGAATGAACCAGGTCACGAATCACACGGTGCACGCCCGCACACCCGTCACTTGGCATGTGAGTTACCTAAATTCTAATCACGTAACACGTATCTCAGGGTTTCAAACCCTCAGAACCAAGATTGGAAGCGTTACTTACCCCAATCAATTCAAAACACTACTCCGCAATGCCCTTGCCGCTCGACTCGGCCATAAATCGCCCCGAATCTAAACAAAATCAGTATTATATCATTAGTATATGCTAAAGGAGTGAAGCCTACATCAAAATTATCAAATTACATCATAAATCTCGAATTCGTCCAAACTCGACCCCGGGCCAATGTCTCGAAACTCGACAAAGATCACACAATTAGAGTCCTTACACCCTCACGAGTCCATACTTACCAAATACATCAAAATCCGACTACAATTGACCCCTCAAATCCTTAAATCAAAGTCTCAAGTTTCCAAGCCCTAACCCCTCAAATTACACCATTAAATCCCATAATTTTTCATGATTAAACAGTAGAAAAATCATTACAAACACAAGAAATGAAGTCCAAGTAACTTACCAAATTGATAGCCTTCGATTACCTCTTAAAATCGCTGCTCAATAGCTTCAAACCGTCCAAAAGTAGTGAAAAATGAGTGAAAAATCGCGAAGGCAACCTTTTATAGGTTCTGCCCAGCACTTTCTGCTTCTGCGGAAATTATCTCGCACCTGCGGACCGCTTATGCGTCCAAAAATCCGCACCTGCGAAATTCACCTTATCCTTTTCAGCACCTGCGCCTAAACAACCGCACCTGCGGACACCTCTGCATCTGCGATGCACCTTGACCATCATTCTTTAAGTGCCAAAAATCAATACGTCAACCATCCGAACTCATTCTGAGGCCCTTGAAACCTCAACCAATGATACCCACAAGTCATATATGATTATTCAAACTTAGTCGAACCTTCGGAACACTCAAACCAGCATCAAATCACCAAATTTACTCAAAATTCAAGCCTAAGGATTTCTAAACTCCTGCGCCAACGATGCTGAAACTGACCAAACCTCATCCGAATGACCTGAAATTTTGCACACATATCCCAAATGATACTACAAACCTGGTCCAACTTCTGGAATTCCATTTTGACCCCGATATCTAATTTTCCACTGCCGATCGAAAATCTCCAAAAATCCCATTTCGCCAATTCAAGACTAATTCTACCACGGACCTCCGAATAACATTCCGAATACGCTCTTAAGTCCCAAATCACCTAACGAAACCATTCAAACCATAAAAACCACATTCCGAGATCATATACCTGTAAGTCAACTTTCGGTTGACTTTTCCAACTATTGAACCAAGTTAAGAGACTAAGTGTCTTATTCCTCTCTACAATCCCTCTAAACCCGAGACAACCAACCCAATATAACACAAAAGAGATGGACCACACAAACTATGAAGTATAAATGGGGGAAATGGGCTAAACTCTCGGAATGACCGGGCGGGTTGTTACATTCTCCCCCTCTTAAAAAAATGTTCGTCCTCGAACGTGCCAAGAGTTATTCCTAAAGTCATCAAACCGCCGAATAACTTTACCATGCACATACCCGGGGGTGTCCCCACGTCACCCTACCCCGCATAGATCCAACAACACAACACATTCGAGTGCCTCTATATCCAACCTAATCCCTATGTCTTAGAATTCAAATTTCCACGTCAGAACTTATCTACAAGATCATAATCACGCCTCCACACACTGTATATGTCTGAACATGCTGTATCCAACCAGATTCATAACTCAAGACGAAATCACATGATACCTCACCTGTCTCGAACACTCATAACGATAAGCTCAAATCAAAACAGACGCCTAAACTACCCAAATGCCGGTAATAAACATGTCATCAAATAGAGACCCATTATAACACCTTAATATACTGCCAATGATGAGAGAAACACGCAGAAACCCATAACCATTCGTCGTATCAACAAGTGATGGAACTCCCTCCCTCAACAGGAGATATAGAAAAACTTCTAAGCCGATCAGCGTCAATATCCTCCCAAATATGCCGCAACCAGATCTGATAACACCCATTCTAGGTTCGATGACCTCATCTCATCCGTCATAACCACTCCAGTAACAGGACACATCAATGTATTGGTAAACAAAGGTTTCACACGTAAGCCTACTCTTGACAACTCAGCCAGTTATGTGGACATAGGAGAACGGGACAGCTGGATGTGATTCTTTAAAGAGGTATAGAACAAAGAGGCACGATTCAATAAGCCCTCGAGCTCATCAGCCACGGGAAACTCAACCTGATCAAGACAGGAAGAGACATGGTCAGAATGAATCTGGGCAAAGCTACGGGCAGATTCAAGACCCCACAATTGATTACTCGTACGTTACGTAAATGTACCCCAATTACCGTTATCCTTTGTAACGCCCCATTAATGTCATAATTAGTCATTAATGGGCAATCATAGCAACATTTGTACGTTATATCAAGGAATCTCCAATATAGGGAGGGGAATACGACTTGTAAAGGCATCTGATTCTCGAATACAATCTACCTTGCTTTTCTATATTTCTGCAATATTATCTATTATTCATTTTTCTCTATTTTCTTGATTATCAGCAACCCGTGTTCATCCTAGAAATAGCTTTAGTCAAAGAATCTAATTCTTTGGTTAATCATATTGGTTCTGTTACCGGGAATCTCATAATCTTTGTTTGTTTTTCAAGTGATATCCTCTGAACTATGTCGAACTCCAACGACAACCAGCAAAGGAAGTTCCATTCACCTTCAAAAACCCCACGTGGTTCAAGGGAACAATCCCCAGAAAGATCCAATAACAAGAATGATAATAATGATCAAACGGTGGAACAAGATTGAGTAAAGCAAATGATTGCAGAGTATGTGAGCCAAGCTTTGCAAGAATCTGCGAGGGGATTACCGACAGCGTTACCTGCACCACCGACGCCACCCCCAATAATACCATCACCATGGAAAATCCTCAATCTGGGTTGGCAAACTTAGGAAGAGGAGATACTCCTAATGAATCTCTCGAAGGGAGACCAGGTATATCTAATAACTCTGAATTACAAAATTTACTGCTAACCATGCAGAAACAGATGAAGGAGCAGAGCGATCGCATCAAACAAATTCCTGGAGTACCGCCTATTATGAAAGGAATTGATGTTGATAGGTATTCTCAACAACCTTGGAAGCCAAGTGCGGCACCCTTGCCTATACCCAAGAAGTTTAAAATGCCTGACGCTCCCAAATATGATGGAACAACTCACCCATGCGATCATGTGACTGCTTTCACTACCAGAATAAAAGGAAATGACTTAACAAAACAAGAGACTGAATCAGTCCTTGTCAAAAAATTTGGGGAAACACTTACCAAAGGAGCCCTAACCTGGTATTCTCTTCTCCCTGAAAATTCTATTGACACTTTTGCAGAGCTTGCAGATTCATTTATTAAAGCATATTCTGGTGCACAAAAAGTTGAGAAAAGAATGGAATACATATTCAAAAAAAAACAAGGAGACACGGAACTACTCTGTGAGTTTGTACACAAGTGTCAATGAGAAAGAATGCAATTACCCAGGGTGCCTGATAATTGGGCAGCCATGGAATTTGCAAGCAATCTAAACGATAAAAGCTCATAATCCACGAAATAACTTAAGGAAAGTCTAAGAGAATTCCCCGCTACAACATGGAACAATGTATATAACAGGTATAGTACTAAACTCAGAACAGAAGAAGATATCATTGCTCGTTCAAGAGATGAAGATCATTCTAGATCCACACGTCCTGAATCAGACATAAGATCAGGTAAAAATAGGTACGATCCTTACTTAGGACCCTCGGGACGTGATATTCGTGCCAGGTTCGAAAACACTAGGTCAGACTATAAACCACCAGGAAGAGACGTAGTCTGATCCTCATCTAGATCCAGAAAAGATCAAGATGAATGACCTAGAGGTAATACTCAAATTGGGGATCATACCGTTAATGTAAGTACTACTAAACTTGTCTCAATATTGAGGAACATGCGAGACAAGGTTAAGTGGCCCAAAGAGATGCGATCAAATCCAAATAGAAGGAACACAGATCACTGGTGTGAATTCCATAACGATCATGGGCACAAGACTACGGATAGTAGATTTTTACAAAGTGAAGTAGAAAATTTATTGAAATAGGGCTATTTAACATAATTTTTTAGTGATAAAGGTAAATAGGCATATATGAGGAACAGGCAGGAGCCCCCAAAGCCTCCTTCTCCAAACCGAACCGTCAACGTGATACACGAAGGTGAAGAGTAAACAGAGTGGTCTGCAAAAAGACCACAAAGTTCACAATTACACATGGAAAACGGGTTCGTGAAAATCTGGAAGCGGACGATATAACCTTCGATGATGCAGATATCGGCGGATTAATGCTTCCTCACAACGATGCTCTGGTAATATCTTTACTTATTCATGACACTAACGTAAAAAGATGTTGATTGATCCAGGTAGTTCAGTCAATATCATTTTTCTAAGAGTCGTGGAAGAAATGCTATTGGGGAATCAAGTAATCCCAAGGGCACGAGCCATATCAGGGTTTGATAACTCCATGGTTATAACAAAAGGATAAATTGAGCTTAGCACTTATGCTGAGGGGGTGATCAAAAGAACCTGGTTCCAAGTTATCGATACTGACATGGCTTATAACATAATCGTGGGAAGGCCAAGGATCCATGACATGAAAGCAATACCCTCCACCTTGCATCAGGTAATTAAATTCCCCTCTGAAAGGGGGATTCAGAAAATTAGAGGCGATCAGCAAACCGCAAGAAATATAAACTTCGTGGTACACTACAACAAAAAAATAGAGGTGGAAGAATCACAAGATAAGGGAATCTCCCAAGCGGGTAACACCGCCCAAACAGGCATGGAATAAATTACTACCCAAACAGATACGGAAGGTATTATTGCTGAAACAGGTATGAAAGAAAATACTTACAAGAAGGTGAATCAAGTTACAACAGAAGGTGCATTAGACCATACAGATGCAGATTCCAGACCGGATGTCATTCATGAACCGGAGGAATACGATAATATCAAAACAACTACGGAAGAGCTTGAAGTTGTTCCATTATCTGAACAAAAGCTTGAACAGAAAGTGTATATAGGCGCGAGACTGGGCCCCGGTCGAAGAGGTAAGTTAATTGATTATTTAAAGGCTAACGCAGACTGCTTTGTGTGGTCCCACTCAGATATGACAGGCATCCCACTAGAAGTGATGACTCATAAACTAATGAAGATCCACCCTTCGCACCTGTTAAGCAGAAGAAAAAAAAAGCAAGGACCATTCAGGAACGAAGTGATTGACGAAGAGGTACAGAAACTCTTGAAGATTGGTTCGATACGAGAGGTAACGTACCCTAACTGGCTAGCTAACACCGTGGTAGTACCTAAGTAAAACTTTGCTAGATGCTGAGCGTCGATATCCACATCTGAAAAAATTAGCCTTAGCTTTAATAATGGCATCTAGAAAATTACGACCATATTTTCAATGTCACCCAATCACCGTTGTGACTTCATATCTTTTAAGAAATATTCTGCAGAAACAAGAATTGTGAGGAAGATTAGCCAAGTGGCCATAGAATTAACTGAGCATGAAATAATCTATCAGCCTAGGACTGCAATTAAGTCTCAAATACTAGCTGATTTTGTTGCTAACTTTAGTAATGGCATTATCCCTGAAGTAGAAAAAGAGTTACAACTTTTTAACGGTGCTAATCTGAGCCTATGGACCCTATTCACCGATGGCTCCCCAAATATAAAAGGTGTCGGCTTAGGCATAGTCTTAATATCACCCACAGGTGAAAAGGTACGGCAAGCTATCAAGTGTTATCCTATAACTAACAATGAAGCAGAGTACGAAGTTGTTATTGCAGGGCTTGAACTCGCGTGGGAGCTCTTAATCGAACAAATCGTGATCAACAACGACTCCCAACTGGTAGTAAATCAGATGCAGGGGACTTACATCGTTCGAGAGACTCGAATGCAACAGTATCTTGAAAAAGCATGAGAGCTCGTCAGACAATTCAAAACATGGAAGGTAATTCAAATACCTAGAGAAGAAAATGCAGAAGCAGATGCATTAGCTAACCTCGCAGCAGTCAAGGAAGTAACAAACAAAGACAATGCAATTGTCGTCCAACTATTCCACTCAATGATCGACCAGGACAGGAATGAGGTACTTTCAACAACTTAACCTGGGACTGGAGAAACGAAATTCTTATTTTTTTACAGAATGGCACCGTACCTGAAGACAGGAAAGCAGCTCAAGCACTTCGTCGCAAAGCTGCACGGTACTGCCTTATTTGCAACTCGCTTTTTTGCAAAATGTTCGGAGGACCCCTAGCTGAATGCCTCAGACCTAACCAAATGGAATTTGTGATGAAAGAAGTCCACGAAGGACACTTTGGAAATCACTCAGGGGCGAGATCCTTAGTAAAAACCCTAATCATAGATGGATACTATTGGCCTAAGATGGAAGAAGAGGCCGAGAACTTCGTATCCAAGTGCGACAGGTGCCAAAGGTTTGCCAATAGCATGCATCGACCAGTGGAATTATTGCATCCAATAATACTCCCATGGACTTTTATGAAATGGGGTATGGACATAGTAGGACCTCTTCTCACAGCTAAAGGACAAGTACGGTTTTTGCTCATGCCAATCGACTATTTTACAAAATGGGTAGAGGCAGAAACGTTCAAACAAGTGCGAGAAAAGGAAGTTAAAAGCTTCTTATGGCGAAACATAATATGCTGCTTTGGGATACCAAAGGAGATCGTGTGCGATAATGGCCCACAATTCATTGGCTCGCAAATCACAGAATTCCTCGAAAGCTGGCAAATCAAATGGATCACTTCAACTCCATACCACCCCGTGGATAATGGTCAAGTTGAGTCAACGAATAAGGTCATCATCAATAATCTAAAGAAGCGACTGGATAAAGCCAAAGGAAACTTTCCTGATGACTTACCAGCGGTACTATGGGCATACAGAACAACTTCAAAAATAGCCATGGAAGAACTCCGTTCGCACTTGTCTGTGGCTCAGAAGCCTTAATACCTGTGGAGATTGGCGAACCAAGCATAAGGTTCACAACAGCCGTGGAGGAAGCAAACAACGACGAATTAAGGACCAATCTGGACCTGCTCGAACCACGGAGAGAAGCAGCACTGCTACGGATGGCAACTCAAAAGCAAATCATAAAGCGTTATTACAACCGTAAGGCTCATCTCAAGTACTTCAAGATTGGGTACTTCGTCCTCAAAAAACTCTTTCAATCAACGAAAGAAGCAGGCGCAGGAAAGCTAAATCAAAACTGGGAAGGACCCTACAAAATCCGAGGCATATCTAGGAAAGGCGCCTATTAGTTGGAAGCTATGGACGGCAGAGTTCTACCAACAAGATGGAACGCCATCCCCCTAAAGAAGTATTACTTCTAAGGAAAAGAAATACCCCTGGTCAGGTATCACACGTTCGATTTTATTTTGAACATTTAAAAAATTTACTAACTTTTTTAGATGATAGGCATAAATCCAACCCATCACCAGATGATGATATTAGACCTGCAAAGACGCGAGGAAATAACTCAATTCTTGATCTAGGGTTACACTTTCTGATAGACGTTTTAAAAGGTTAAACAGTCATCATCTAAAAAATTATATACCTTCGAGTCCGAAATGTTTTTCCTTTTCAGGAAAAGGACTATAAGGAAGGAATAATCAAGTGCTCGAGACCTCATTCTTTAAAGCTCAAACACTTGGGGGACTATACAGTATGGAAGGCTAAGACGAAGCAAAGAAGACTATCAGAAAGTCAAAAGCTCGAGCATGAAGACTCATCTACCCAATAAGACAAGTGATACGAGCAGAATCGAAAGAGATCAAAAGAGTCATCCAAATACAAAGCCTAACGCAAAAAAAACCTCGAACATGTTCAGGCTGAAAGGCAAAATATTAGTCACGAGGAAGAAATGTATACTTATTCAAAACTGTTGTAAAAAAATCAGTTAGGGGTAAAAGATCATCATCATTTGTACTTACTAAAAAAACTATTATCAAATAAAACAGTTACGAATGAAAATCAAAATCCATGTATTTGTTCGAAAAACTTTTGTCAAATAAAATAGTTACGGATGAAAAAGCATTTTCCTCGTACTTATTATAAAATTGTTATCAATAAAAACAATTGCGGGTACAAACCCCAATCTTTATAAAAACTGTTACTAGTGAAAAACAGTTGTTCCCTTGTATTAATATCGAAAAAATGTTACCTATGAAAAATAGTTACGAAATACAAGGGTATATCAAATATGTTAAACAAAAAAAGTTTCAACATTAGTTTTAGACGATAATAAAACACATGTAAAATGTTGTGGAAGTTCAAACAAAAAACTTTCCTTCGAAACATTATTAAACATGTGTAAAATTCATATCACTCTATTGCATTATCTTATGTCAATCATAAAAGCCCTCTTCCATAAATTATGCCTACTACAAAAAGGCACACATTTAATATGACACCGTGCCTATTACGAAAAGGTACGAGTAATCTAAAGCATTCTATATGCAAAACTCAGAGGTAAAAATAAAACCTCAAAAAATGAAGCATGCAAAAAGCATAAAGAGTGAAATAGAAACTCAACAAAAGTCATACTAGCATTAATATATTAAAACGGCTAAGTAAAAACTAAGTATTGACTTATACTTAGCCGTATAGAATTTTTATACATTGAGGTGCCCCTAAGTTGTCATTTGGGGACTTTAAAGAGATCCAAATTTACCCCCAATGGGACTGGGGGTAACCACCAATTGAGACAAAGATTAAAAAAAAAGGGTGAACCAACTTCTTAAATTTCTTCAGAAGGGGGGGTGACTTCACTGGCAGAAGGAGCGGGAGCAACTGGTAATGAAGAGGCACGAGCAGCATGAGTTTCACCATCAGGTGAAGAGAGGTTATGACCTTGTTGAGCCTTCTCCGTGGCTTCCTTAGTTTTAGCTATTTCAGCACTAAGGTCGAAACCCTCTTGACTCATTTCCGTCAATGTGTCAAGGAGAGAATTCATATACGCCCAGCTCACATCAACAACAACCACCTCTTCAAGATCTTCATAATCCCTTGCCCATACTTTAAGCTCAGCACTCAATCCGTCTTTCTCCGCTTCAGCAGCTTCATGGGCGGTCCTTAATGGCACAATCGAATCCTCCAAGGTTTGAAATTTATCTAAAGCATTACGAAGGTCCTCTTGAGTACGAGTGAGTGATTGCACGAGCTTGCCTGAGTATTCCTCCTTTTCTCCCAGTAAGTTTTTCAAGTCTCTAATCTCCTCTGAGGCGCGGGACAGCTACTCAGCAAATGAGGACTCCAGAACACTCTTGTCTTTATCAGCCTGACTGGAAGAAGCCTTCTCTACTGTCAGTTCTGCCGCCATGAGCCTCATCTTCCGCTTCAAGGTACACATTTCCTCTTCCAAGGCATCCATGTTAATCCTTAGGCTATCATATTGTGCTTTCCAGTTATCAGCATCGACCTGCATCTCTTTTGTCTCCTGATCCGTATTTGAGATCCTCTCCATGAGCTCCATACCTATAAGATTAATCTGCAAGAAATAAACCAATCAGATATGATAAATTTCATATACGAAAAACGAAAGAGGATAACCTGCATCATACCTTCAAAGAGGTATGCACAACTTCATTGGCCCATGTAAGAGCACTATGGCTAGCTAGCTCGATTTTCTCAGTGGGACCTATCAAAGGATTGAACCACACTTCGGGCTCACCCATTTTCTTGAAAATATTCCCCTCAGCTGGAACCTCTATTATCACCTGCCGCATCTCTCTACTGGAAAACCATACTTCCCTAGCGGAAGGCATGGAAGCATGCAGAGATGAAGCAACAATAGGCATGGAGGATTGAGGAACTGGAGAAGCCACAGGAAAAGCAGCAGGCATGGAGGATTGAAGAGTTGAGGAAGCCACGGGCAAAGCAACAGCAGTAGCTGTAATAGCCAAAGGAGCAGATGAGACAGCTTCTCTTAAAGAAGCAGGAAAAATAGCAGCCAAAGGGTCATCATCAGGAGCAAGGTCAAAACATTCATGGAACAAGTAATCTACAGACTTATGAATGGGGGAATGTGAAACATATTCAAAGGTAGAGGGCTCAACCACATACACGGAAGGCAAAGTCATGGGTGTTGACTCATCATCTGAAACCACCCTCTTTTTCCGTGGCCTGCGCACCAAAGCACCCTCTTCTTCTTCTTCTTCTACGGAACATGAATCACCAATCTTCCTCTTTGAGGAAGACGAACCAACAATAATATCTTGGGTCTGGGCCAAAGACATCTTCGGGATAGATGAAGCAGACACCCCACGAGCAGAGTACCCTATCAAAAGGAAAAAGTTAAGCGACAGAGAAAGAAGAGGCTCGAGTAAGGAAATAATAAAAAACAAAAGTTTCACTTACCGTGGGTCTTTACATGCCAACCGTACCTCCCAACGAAGTACTTCCAAGATCTCTATTCTAAAGGAGCAACGGACAATAAGTTTTCTACACAATCATGGATACCGGAGACATTCTCAATAGTACCCATGACTGCTGAGAGAAGAAGAAACAGATACGGTGTTAGTAAAACATCTCAAGTCAGAACGAGGAAAAGTAAATAGATGTGAGCTAAAGCATACTCACGTGCACGATTCCACTTCTCAGGGAAGGGAAGATTTTCTTCACCCACTTAACCAACAGTGAGTACAACAACATGCGGGAGGTACAAACCCCTATCCTTATCATCTCTAGGGGTTACCAGCACTCTTTTGCTCCTAGCAGTCAGAGTAAAAACCCCTTGACGAAACAAGGTAGGAGAGTAGAGATGAATAAGATGGTTGAAAGTAAAAGGAACCGAGGCTAAAGAAGCTAAACTCCTAAGACATGCGACAACTCACCACACAAGCGGACCAACTTGTCCTAAGCAGATATTGAAGAAACGGCAGAATTCAATGTCTAAACCCTAGAGTAAAAAGGTACGTATAAACAAAAGAGTATCCCTTCATGTAAGACGTTATTCTTTGATTACTATTCTGATTGTAGACAGGGAAATCAGGCCTCCAAAAACACTCCCTACGAACAAGGGAAATCTGACCCTCAGTAATAAGGGTTGGATACCTTTCGACACTCTCAAGGGAAGAAGATTGGTCTACGAGAACTTGATTATCTCTAGCAAAGAAAAACTCAGCAGGAAAAATTTCATCAACTCCAGGTTCACGAAGGCGTTCACCTCTACTCTATACAAAGACCGAGAATCCCTAAACCTCGGAGAAACTAGAGACCTAGCGGAAGGAGGGGAAACTATCTGAGAAGAAGATGAGCCTCTCGAAGGAGTGGGTCCTAGACTCCTAAGTCTACCACCCCTCCGACTCCTAGTCGGAGCAGAAGATGGCGTTAAATTTTCAATATCTATTACTCCCTGAAGTTGATTTGAAGAAGACATGTTTACAAAGGCAAGAAGAAAGTTCTTTACAAAAGACAAAGTTAGAAAGTGTTTCGTGGAAGCAAAGAAAAGAAGAAAGGTATTTATACTTGAGGACAACCGTCAAACATGGAAAAAAATAAAAATAATGATGAAAAGTCATAATTGAAGGTATCACTTTGGGACTGACACAGCCGCAAAAATCCCTAAAAGGTGTCGAGTAAATGCAGAACCAATCCGAAAAGGACACGTGGCATGATCATTAAATGGAAGTGACAAATGACGCCTATGATTCAGAGATGGATACAATGTTTCGAGGGAAAGCGGCGGCAAAATATTCCCGCCATAAATGAGTATCCACTTACCAAATATTAATCAATAAATATATGGTAAGTGGAGGGACTATCTGTATTGGTAAAAAAGAGTTTCACACGTAAGCCTACTCTTGACAACTCAGCCAGTTATGTGGACACAGGAGAACGCGACAGCTGGATGTGATTCTTTGAAGAGGTACGGAACAAAGAGGCACGATTCAATAAACCCTCGATCTCATCAGCCACGGGAAACTCAACCTGATCAAGACAGGGAAGAGACAGGTCAGAATGAATCTGGGCAAAGCTACGGGCAGACTCAAGAACCCATAATTGATTACTCGTACATTACGTAACCGTACCTTAATTACCGTTATCCTTTGTAACGCCCCATTAATGTCATAATTAGTCATTAATGGGCAATCATAGCAAGAGTTGTACGTTATATCAAGGAATCTCCTATATAAGGGAGGGGAATACAGCTTGTAAAGGCATCTGATTCTCGAATACAATCTACCTTGCTTTTCTATATTTCTGCAATATTGTCTATTATTCATTTTTCTCTATTTCCTTGATTATCAGTAACCCGTGTTCATCCTAGAAATAGCTTTAGTCAAAGGATCTAATTCTTTGGTTAAACAATCAATACCACTTAAATCCATAACCTGTGCAGTCTGTGCATTAATAGACAACATCCCAAATGTACCCAAACATGAAAAATGACACCCGACAAGAAAAATCGTCCCGCAATATCAACGGTAACACCACAACGCAATGGTAGGAACTCTTCACACACCGCAGAACCAAAACACACAAATCCTACACACAAGGATCCTATTTAAAATACTCTGCTGCAATACGTGAACATTGTCTGAATGCTAGTCCATATTATAACCCTCGCTCAGTCTTGCTAAAAATCAAAAACCACGCGAAACCCGATATCAAATACTCAAAGTGCATTACCATAACCATGGGAAATCGGATGCTACCATGCCACACGAATCTAAAAGAACACAATCCATACGTCCAAATCCTACGATACCCTTCTATTTTACCTTAATCAAACTCCACTATAAGGCCTCAACAGAACCGCACCATGCGTGCCTAAAACCAACAAATCACCTCTCCCCGAAGCAGGGACGGGTAACTCCTAGATCATCCTAGAGCACAGATAAACCCAATAGCCACTAACTGACAACCCTCACAATAGAACTACAGAGCCAATCAATCGGACCTAGTGCAAAATACCTATCCCCACAGGGACTACTAAGGAACCACAAATCAATTCGGTCATACACCATAGACCAATGACCCTCCGAAGGTCCAGTATGACTGAATCACATCACCCACTAACCCCTGGCTAACCTTGGCTACGACTCTACAACCGTCAACTATGAAACCATCTGCTCATTCGAGTTTCCAGACTCAAAACCCTCAAAGCACACCAAACACCATATCCGATCTCATTCACATCGCCTAAATGTCTAATACTTCTCCAATACACGATCACACCACGAGGAAATACCCCTAGAATATGTAGGTGTTACAAGGTCGGACTTGAATACTCACAGCCAAACAACAAGGAGAGTGCCACCCCACCAATGAGGTATCCATAAATCAAGACATAGTGCATCTTCTGAAACTTACACCTTCATTAAGTCATACCTAAAAGTAACATCATCTACCTGATTAAACCACATTGAAACCGACCATACTGAGGAATGACACATCTAACCGGGTCTCTAGACCCCCAATAGGCACCACACATGACCGACACACATGGTCCATAACAACAACATCACCCACAGGGCCTAACACAAGAACAGATGTAACTAAATACTGACGGGGCATATCCAGGGAATGGTCAAAATATGATGAACATGTGAATATGAAGAACCGGAATAAAATAAAAATTGAAGCATCTCGTGACAGACTGAAACAAATACCTGGAATCACGGCATTAGAATCCATCGCGTCTAGTCTAGCTGAAAGTGCATAAAATCGGGCCTGATCACCACTGGATCGACCTCCCCCTCTATGATGACCCCTAACTGCCTGACCCCCACCTCTAACTGCCTGGGCGAGCGGTGCAACAACTGGGACTGAAGTCGCGGGCTGATAAGTACCTCTCGTAAGACGGGGACAAAACCTCTTGATATGGCCCACATCTCCATACTCAAAGCAACCCCTCTCAGAGAATGGCACTGGGGACTGAAGGGAAACCCTAGCAACAGGGTAACCACTAGAAGAACTAGGCATAGATGAACCCTGAACCGATGGTGCACAAGATGAACTCTGATCTGGTAGAGCACTGAATGACGGGTTCCCCTGATGCAAATTGTGAGGATCACGACTAGCTGATCCACCATGATAACCTGACCGATCTGGCTGAGCCTTCCTGAATGGACAGTGATGTGTGGCTAGAATTCATAGTTTTAAGCATTATATACCTTACATTTTATGTGTTTTTGTGATAAAAATACACGTTATATGTGCATAATGGAGTCTATTTCATGTGTAGATGAATTGGAGATGGCAGCCGAGCTAAATGGGTGCATAAACGTCAAAAATAAGCGCAAGAGTCGAAAAGGAGTGACCCGGGCAATACCCGGGCGTTTGGCCCTTAAGGCCAGGGTGACCCTAGCGTTAGCTAGGCGTTAGGCCCCTAACGCCAGGCCTGCCCAGGAGTTAAGGGGGCGTTTGAGGCTTAACGCCTGGGTGCCTGGTCCAGTCAACTCCGAGTTTTAAAGGTTTTTAAGTGTTTCCCTGTTGGAATAGAAGTCTCCTATACGTTTAGGGTTTATCCCAAACATATAAATAGACCCAAAAACAGAACTTTGAAGAGAGGATGCCATTTTTGGAGAGAATATACAGACAAGATCATTGAAGAAGAAAAGGATTATCAGTTTTCTTCATCTTAATCTAGTATTTTCCATTGATGCAAAAACTTATGCAATTGTTTAATTCTATTATGAGTGGCTAAATACCCATTGTTCTAGGGTTGTGGTTTAGCCATAAATATTGTTATTCGATATTAACTTAACCTTGATTTTAATTCGCTCAATATATGGTTATTTCTTCAATTCTGTGTTTAATTGCTTAATTGTTTGGCCAGAAATTTGGTTCTATATATTATCTATGTTATACTTGGGAAAGCCGTATATAGATTAGAGAAGAATTGAAGAGAGTGCGATCTTAACCCTTCAGGGGAGCGGATTTGTGGTTAGGATAGGAATATACCTAGTCACCGTGCTTAATTAAACATCGCAATCTTAGTGCGTTCTAATAGATTAATTTCATAGGAATATAGGCATTAATCTATTGACAATAGGCGATTAGTACTTTGGGAGAAGTCTACGAGAGCAACTATCGATTAATTAGCAATCATGAGTGAATTATATGAAAGGGAGAGGTAATTAGAATGCAATATGAATGGTGAATTGATCACAACCCTGGAATATTTGTCTCTATTGAATACACAACAATATTCTCGTTACTTGATAATTAGTTCATATAATCACAAGATAAATTAGTTATATTCTTGGATTTTGTTTTGGCTCGATTAAACAGAAATTAGAGTGATTCAATAAGTAGTTTACGCAAGTCCCTGTGGGTTCGACATTCGATTTAACATTATATTACTTGCTACGACCACGTATACTTGCTTGTGTGGTTTGGGACCAATAGGTTTTTGGCGCCGTTGCCGGGGACTTGAATATAGACTACATTTTAGTTACTTTCTTTAATTGTTTATTTCATTGAGTCTAACATCATGTAATTTTTGCTCTAATCTCAGGAACTTCGAGTGAATGCGTAGGGTCAGAGGCCAATATAGACTTGACGTCTTTGACCCCAAACCTGAGAGATCATTTCACAGGAGATTGCGAGAAACAAGATATACACACAATCTTCAGGACTTCATCCGATTTCCTATGAACATGGCAGAGGAACAACACATGGAGGTTCAGGAGGTGGCAATGTCAGGCATTGCTAATATCACCTCCAGCATCGTGAAGCCCAGAATCACTGGGCACTTTGAGCTGAAACAGAGCATGATCCAACTACTTCATGCAAACGGGCAGTTTTTGGGTCTTCCACACAAGGATCCACAGCATCACATTTTGAACTTCTTGGAGATTAGTGATACTTGTATCACTAACGGGGTCACGCCAGATTATGTGAGGCTCACGCTTTTCCCATTCTCTATATTGGGCGAAGAAAAGCGATGGCTGAAGCAGAACCAGCTAATTCCATCACAACATGGAACGATCTGACGAGAAAATTTCTGGCAAGATTTTTCCCTTCAGGAAAGACCGCAAAGATCAGGAGTGAGATANTCACCAGGGGTTCTTGAACTAGATGTGGTTTCAGCATTGTCAGCCCAGATTTCCACATTGACTAACCAAGTCAATCAGATGAACCTGATCATTAACAAGCAACAATCTCAACCAGTGCAACCTACCCAACCAGTGCAGCAGATTCAGGTATTTTGTGAAGTCTATGGAGAGGGTCATTCAAGTGAGTTATGCCCAGTTAATCTAGAGTCTGTCTGCTTTGTGGGTAACGCTAATAGGTGAAAAGTAAATCAATATGGAAACACCTATAACCTCAACTGGAGAAACCACCCAAACTTCTCTTGGGGTGGAAATCAGAGCACTCAGCATAATTACATGCATCCAGCACCTCAACAGCAGTACAAACCACCTCAGGCTGAACCATCAGCAAGCCTTGAGGATATTATGAAGAGAATGATGAATGACCAACTCGCTTTCAATCAGAAAATAATGGTTGATCACCAAGCCCATATTGTAGCCATGAGAAACTTAGAACGTCAAGTGGGGCAACTCGCCAGTTCTCAAAATACCCGACCAACGGGGGCTCTACCAAGTGACACTGAAGCTAATCCTAAAGCACCTGTTAATGCTATATCATTGAGAAATGGCAAGCAATTGGAGACAGTCCATCCCAGTCAGAGAAAGTATGTAAATGTTGATGAGATACCAACCACTATTGAACCAACTTCAGACAACCCAAAAGAATCAGATAAGCCAGCAAAGGAGGTGAGTGCTGAGAAACCTCCACCATTTTTTGCAAGGCCACCCCCTCTATTCCCTTACAGGTTGCAAAAGGTGAAAGATAATGCAGCATACAAAAAGTTCCTTGATCTCTTGAGCAGGTATAAATCAATATTCCACTGGTAGACATTCTGCAGGAGGTACCCAAATATGCTAAGTATATCAAGGACATTATGGCAAATAAATGAAGGCTGACTGAGTTTGAAGTAGTGGCACTCACTAAGGAAGTTAGCTCAAGAATTCAAAGAAAGCTACCTCAGAAATTAAAAGATCCGGGTAGCTTTACTATCCAAATCTAAATTGGTAAGCATGCAGTCGGGCGAGCTCTGTGCGATCTTGGGGAAAGTATTAATTTGATGCCACTATCTGTGTTCAAGCAATTGGGATTGAGTGAACCACGCCCAACAACAGTGATTTTACAATTGGTTGACCGCTCCCTAGCCCATCCTGAGGGAGTAATTGAAGATGTGCTGGTTCAGGTGGGATCATTCATATTCCTAGTTGATTTCATTATCTTGGACTATGAGCCTGATTTGGAAGTCCCATTTATTTTGGGGCGTACATTCCTAGCTACAGGCCGAGTTATTATCGATGTGGTTGAAGGGAAGATGACAATGGGCGTTGGTGACCGAGTGGAGGTGTTTAATGTTTATAAGGCACTCAAGTTACCTGTCCACTATGAATAACTATCCATGATTTATGTAGTGGAAAGAAAATCGGAGTCCATAGTTCCCTACATGAATCCTATTGACCCTCTTGAGCGGGTGTTGGTTGGGGATGCAGAAGACTGTGAGGATGAAGCAAGGGAAGATATTGAGAAAATTCTTGAGGTGTCCTACAGTTACCTCCACAGGCTAGGAAAATTTGAAGAGTTGAATAAGCTTGTTACTCTAACCCTTCCTAAGCCATCTATTGAAGAGGCTCCAAAGCTGGAACTCAAACCTCTTCCAGCACATTTACGCTATGCCTATTTGGGGAACTCTGAAACATTGCCCGTGATCATCTCATCCAGCCTGACCAATACACAAGAACAGAAATTGCTTAGGGTACTTCGTGAGCACAAAAGGCGATTGGGTGGACCATCGCAGATATCAAAGGTATCAGTCCATCATTTTGCATGCATAAAATATTTTTGGAATACGGAATTCTCCCGATTGTTGAGAAGAAAAGGAGGTTGAATCCCATTATGAAAGAAGTAGTAAAGAAAGAAGTCATAAAATTGTTGGATGCAGGCATCATCTTTCCTATTTCTGACAGCAATTGGGAGAACCCAGTTCAATGTGTACCCAAAAAGGGAGGAATGACCGTGATTGAGAATTAGAAAAATGATCTAATTCCTACCCGCACTATCACGGGTTGGAGAGTTTGCATAGATTATCGAAGGCTCAACAAAGCAACCCGCAAGGATCATTTTCCACTCCCATTCATTGATTAGATGCTGGACAAGTTAGCAGGGCATGAATATTATTGGTTTCTGGATGGGTATTCAGGCTACAATCAAATTGTTATGCCCAGAGGATCAGGAGAAGACCACCTTTACTTGACCTTATGGCACCTTCGCCTTCAAGCGAATGCCATTTGGTCTTTGCAATGCACCAGCCACCTTCCAAAGATGTATGATGGCAATTTTCACCGACATGGTGGAAAAATTCATAGAAATTTTTATGGATGACTTCTCAGTCTTTGGGGCATCTTATGATGACTGTTTGGAAAACCTGAGCATGGTGTTGGCCCGTTGTGAAGAAATGAATCTGGTGTTAAATTGGGAGAAGTGTCACTTCATGGTGCAGGAAGGTATTGTATTGGGTCATAGAATATCTAAATGTGGCATCGAAGTTGATAAGGCAAAAGTGGAGGCAGTTGAGAAACTACCTCCACCAAATTCAGTGAAGGGTGTCTGAAGTTTCTTGGGACACGTAGGATTTATAGGCGCTTTATTAAAGATTTCTCTAAAATTGCTACTCCATTGTGCAGGTTGCTGGAAAAAGATATCAAGTTTAATTTTGATGCACCCTGCCTGAAGGCATTTGAGGAGCTCAAGAAGAAATTGGTAAATGCCCCCATAATTGTTGCATCTTATTGGTCACTACCATTTGAAATTAGGTGTGATTCAAGTGACCATGCAATTGGGGCAGTACTAGGCCAAAGGAAAGATAAGGTGTTTCATTCCATCTACTATGCGAGTAAGACCCTCGATGATGCACAACAGAATTACACCACCACTGAAAAGGAGCTGTTAGATGTGGTGTGTGCCTTTGAAAAATTATGGGCATACTTTGTGGGAACAAATGTTATTGTCCACACAGATTACGCATCAATCAGGTATTTATTTACAAAGAAGGAGTCTAAAGCTAGATTGATGTGCTGGGTTTTATTGTTGCAGGAATTTGATGTGGAAATAAGAGACCGAAAGGGCACTGATAACCAAGTAGCTGATCACCTGTCAAGGCTGGAAAATCATGATCATGTTGAGGAGGGTGGAGATATTAAAGAAGTCTTTTCTGATGAGCAACTTTTTGCTATAACCCAAGACCCTCCTCCGTGGAATGCCGATTATGTGATTTATTTGGTGAGTGGGGTACTTCCCCCGGAAATAAAATCTGAAGCAAGGAAAAGGTTCTTACGCGATGTGAAATTTTACTACTAGGATTAGCCCTACCTGTAGAAAGAATGTGGTGATCAGTTAATGAGGAAATGCATTCCTGATGTAGAAGTGGAACGGGTGTTGTACGATTGTCATGCATCACCATATGGAGGTCATCATGGTGGCGATCGAACGGCAGCAAAAGTGCTACAATCTGGGTTCTTTTGGCCAACACTATTCAAAGATGCCCACGCATTTGTTAAAAAGTGTGACCAATGCCAGAGAACAGGAACGATAACAAGGAAACATGAGATGCCTTTGAATAATATCTTGGAGGTAGAGATTTTTGATGTATGGGGGATAGATTTTATGGGTCCATTCCCATCATCCAGGGGACATAAATACATTTTGCTAGCAGTTGACTACGTGTCGAAATGGGTGGAGGCAATTGCATTGCCGACGAATGATGCCATGGTTGTCGCTGCGTTTGTGAAGAAGAATATATTCTCCAGATTTGGTACTCCACAAGCCTTGATTAGTGATGAAGGAAACCATTTTAGCAATCGGTTGTTGAATAACCTTTTAGCTAAATATGGGGTCCGTCATCGAGTGGCAACATCATATCACCCTCAAACAAGTGGACAACCAAAGGTATCCAATAGAGAAATCAAGGAAATACTAAAGAAAACGGTGAGTGTGAATAGGAAAGATTGGGCTGCTAAGTTAGATGATGCTTTATGGGCATATAGAACAGCATACAAGACACCAATTGGGGCATCACCGTACAAGCTGGTCTATGGGAAGGAATGTCACCTGCCCGTAGATCTTAAACACAAGGCGTATTGGGCCATCAAGAAGATAAACATGAACCTTGAAGCCGCGGGTGAGAAAAGATTACTACAGTTGGATGAATTGGATGAGTTCAGGTTGCACTCATACGAAAATGCCAAACTTTACAATGAAAAGACCAAGAGATGGCATGACAAACATATACATCCGCGTCATTTTGAGCCGGGCCAACAAGTACTATTATTCAATTCTAAGCTTAGACTGTTTCCTGGAAAGCTGAAATCCAGATGGTCAGGCCCGTTTGAAATAGTGAGAGTCACTCCATATGGTGCACTTGAATTGCGAGCTAAGCATGGTGAAAGAACATTTTTAGTGAATGTGCATAGAGTCAAACATTATTGGGGTGGTACCATAAATCGTGAGAAGACCAAAGTTGTGCTCGCTGATGACTGAGGCGAGGTTCTGCGTCGTGTCGCGATGTTAAATCAGGCGCTTCATAGGAGGCAACCTATTGAATTATTGTAATCTTCGTGCCACGACATTAACTAAGGAGCTTATTGGGAGGCAACCCAATACTTAGTTAAATCTTAACGTAGCTTGAAGAATTTCATATAATTATAGGTACTAACGAGCTTGCGAGTGCATTCAAGTGAAAGAAGCAGTGTTCTTGCATGACGGAAGGTGAGACGAAGGCCAGGGATACCTGGCGTTTCAGCCCTAACGCCTGGCAAACGCCAGGTCAGGCTGGGCATTTCAGCCCTAACGCCTGGCAAACGCCAGGGTAGGCTGGGCGTTTGGGATCCAACGCCTGGCTAACGCCAGTGGGTCCGGGATTTAAGACTAAAACGCACGCCTAATGCCAGGTAAGTATCTTCTTCTAATTTTTTATATCTCACATCTCCCTCTCAAGCAAGAGTTTGCTCCCAAGAACACAAAAAACTTACACAAACAACGAATTGCTCTCACACTCGCACTACAACACATCGATTACACACATCTACACACCCACATCAACTCTACACCCACAACGCACACATCTGCACACCCACAACACACACAAGTCTGCACAGGCTCAATTTCGGGGCTCACCTCATCAAATTAACACTCATCAATTGTTGAGGTATGATCTTATCCCTATTCTGTGTAAATTCGACTTGGGTGTTACAATTATATATGGTGTAACCATGATTCATGGTGGTTCCTTATGGGTTTATGAATTTCATGGTCATGTGATATGATGTTTTACATCCCAATCCCCGAAACCCTCTAGAAATGGGCTGAATTTTTTAAACTAAGTGGTATTATGGAACCCCACCCAGATGTGGGTACATGAGGCAGTCCCTCAATTCCATAAGAGCTCTCATGGCATTGTGCACGCCAAGTGCTCGATATAATTCCTCAATGGAAATACATATCCCATTTGGAGCTCGTGTCTCTGGGAAACATCCCACTAGTATCATGCATTGTCAATTCCATGAAATGTTAAGTGTGAAGAGGCTCACGAGACACCCTTTGGGTCAATTATTCATTAACGTACCAAGGTGAAGTCTGAGTAACCTTTGGAAAGCTTTTGTACACACTTTGTGACACCCACTAACTACTGATCATATGTGCAAGAAAAACAATGCTACCCAGAAGATCCACTGGCAAGGGGAAGGCCACGTCGTCGGCCTTAGCTTAAAGCAAAGCAAAACCTCCACAACCCCAAAAGAAAAGAAAAGGGGGGATGCTACTTCCAGTATGACTGGTGAGGAAGCAGTAGCTGTTGTCGCTGCTATGAGACAGCGACCCACTAGTGAAAGGGAATATGGTCTCAACAGCATACCAGTGCAATCCAAGAAATGGTATGCACGCTGCAAACCCAAGAATGTTCACCCTGAAGGGGCCATTAAGGAAAGGAGTCTAAGATCAAAATTCCCAGCGATTTGGCGGAGCATCCATGAGTTGGGGATGGGATATGTGTTCAAACACAATGGTGGTGACATCAACCTCAACTTAGTCCGGGAATTCTACGCAGGGTTTGACCCTAAGGAAAAGAACAGATTGGTGCCAATTCGTGGGCACTTGGTAGATTTTTCGGTCAAGGCCATTTGTGACTTCCTAGGTGCACCAAATGTTCCGGTGGAGCCTCTACAGCAATTCATCCTCCATACCAACTATAGAGAGGTGAGGCACACACTTTGTGGGGTTGATTCCACAGCTGCTTGGATTAGGGATAGAGCCACAAATCGCCATAAAAGATTTCCAAAGAAGAAAATGAAGGTTGAGTCACAGGTGTGGCTTAAAGTGATTAATGCATGGCTACTACCATGCAACCATGACACCTTAATCAGCCGAGAGAGGATTTGTGTGCTCTACTTCCTCATGATGGGGCAGAGGGTAAATGTGGGTCAGCTGATGCACTATCAAATGGGGTTGGTGCGTTCGAGTAATAGAATTGATCGAATACCATTCCCAATATCATAACTCAGTTCCTGCTAAATGGGAATGTAGTGGTTGAGCCCAACTTTGACCATACCATTGATCAGTTCCAACGAGAGATTAACATCTCTGGCCTAAGACTGAAGGAGGAGCCTTTCCTGACCAATGCAGAGCGTAATGTGCAGGATGACAGCTTCATGGCCCATATTTATGGGATGATGGATTTGCAGTTGTGAATAGGAGGTCGGACGACGTCAGTTGATGAGAGAGTTGAATTGGATCACAGGTACCCGCTAAATGCTCATGCGCTGCAGATGATTGGAGCGGGTGAGGGATACAGGCTCCCTGATGATGAGGATACCAACACTCCTGACGACTTTGATGCAGAGCCAATGCGCTCGGATGAGGAAGATGATGACGAAGATGAACATGAGGAGGAGCGGAGAGCGTCAGATGATGACGACACTGAATGATCAGGGAGTTTCTTGTACCTTGCTTCTAGTACTGCTTTTGTCTCTATATAATGCACTGGGGACAGTGCATGGTTTAAGTGTGGGGTGTGTATGTTGTATTTTGTTGTACTTACGAAGTGTGGAATTTTTGTACTGTATGTAGGTTTGTAATGTTGTAGTTGTATTCATGATAACTAAATTATCTTTCTGTTAAGTCTTGTAGTTTTTTGAAAAAAAAAATTTGGACTTTTCCCGACGATGGACCTCTTAGACAGTTCTCTTGAGGGAAGTAAGTCTAAAGAAAATACCAAAAAGATTTTCTTTTAGGTAGTGTAGTAATTCCCCCTTGGTTTTTCTTTGGACCACGGTTCTTTTCCAAGGTTGTAACTTGAATCGGGTAATTTAAATTAATGTTTATTTTTGTTTTTAGAGTAGTTAGGAAGAAACTGAGTAACTTAGAAATACCCATTCACATGGTTGATGCCGGCATATTAGGCTATTACATACATTCTTCTTTCCCTTATATTTGGTTTGACATGTGATGCCTGAGTAAAAATAAATAGCATATCGTGTGACGCCTTAGCTTAGTTGTTTGACTTGTATGCTACATAGTGTAATATTGCTTAATTCTCTCAATTTTGTGTGCTTGCTTGACTTGAGAGTTGAATAAAATCGTTGTGATTGAGTCATGTGCAATGTGTGAGTGAGGTTTAGTGATTGTCTATGCTATCCTGTGTAGTCTAGAACTTGCCCCGTGTGTTAATCGAAGCGAAATTGTAGGTTTTGCTAGTCTAGGAGATGACGTAGGCATTTTCTTGCTTGATCATGGATGCGCTTGTCACATAAGAATTACATTTTCCATTTCTAGCCCTTTGAGCCGTTTGACCTTTTCTTTGGTACCCATATTACAAGCTGTATTCCTATTTTGTTCTTAATTTGAGATTTTTGCACCTTTTCATCCTAAGGCACTTAGTCACTAAAAGAAGTAAGGTGGGATATTGGGAAATAGTTTTTGAGTGGATCCATGGATAGACTTGTTAGTGCACTAAAAAAATTGTATTCAAGAGTCACTAGCCATTGAATCTTCATGTATGGAGTGTGTGTAAAAACAGAAAAAAATTAATAATAAAAAAAAGATATGTACAAAAAGATACACACCTCCAAATTTTATTAGTTGTGCTAGTGAAAATATAGAAGTGCTTAATTGAAAAAGGGCTATGTTGAATATGAATTGTGGCAATGGAATTGGTTGAGAAGAATATGTGTTGATTTGTGAAAGTAGTGTATTAAAGTACTTAGGAGGGTTAGTCACTATTCCTAAATATATCCTACCCGTCCCTTAGCCTACATTACAACCTTAAAAGTCCTAATTGATCCTAGACTTGGCTAACTTGAATTAGTGGAGATCTACTCTATGGGCAAGCTTATGGTGAGAGTCCGGGATGCATATGAATTCTTTGTGAGAGTGAGGGCATTTGTTCAATTGTGTGATGTCCTTAATTTATGTTCAAGAGCATATTTGAATGTGAGGACTATTTATATTCACTCTTTTGCTTGTTGGTGAGGGCACATGGTCTCATGAACGATTGGTAATGTTGTAAACTTTCTTGTTGGGTAGGTGCGTGAATTGAGAGGGCTTAGTGGTTGCAAGTCGACTCTTGAGGTTGGGTGGTTGCAATTAGGTTGTTGGTATGATTGATTGAATTGTTATACTTGGGCATGTTTAAAGAAGGGAAAGAATGTGAAATTTTGTATGTTGATACTTGATTTCCGGTATCGATTATAGTTAAGGGGTAATGTGTGTGATTGAAAAGTAAAATACTCCTTGTTAATAAAATGTGTGTGTTAAAGGATATTGCTCGAGGACGAGCAAGAGTCTAAGTGTGGGGTGTTGATGCGTGGCTAGAATTCATAATTTTAAGCATTATATACCTTACATTTTATGTGCTTTTGAGACAAAAATACACGTTATATGTTCACAATGGAGTCTATTTCATGTGTAGGTGAATTGGAGATGAAAGCCGAGCTAAGTGGGTGCATAAACGTCAAAAATACGCTCAAGAGTCGAAAAGGAGTGACCCGGGCAATACCTGGGCATTTGGCCCTTAAGGCCAGGGTGACCTTGGCGTTAGCCAGGCGTTAGGACCCCAACGCCAGGCCTGCCCAGGCGTTAAGGGGGCGTTTGAGGCTTAACGCCTGGGTGCCTGGTCCAGTCAACTCCGAGTTTTAAAGGTTTTTAAGTGTTTCCCGGTTGGAATAGAAGTCTCCGACACGTTTAGGGTTTATCCCAAACATATAAATAGACCCAAAAACAGAACTTTGAGGAGAGGATGCCATTTTTGGAGAGAACATACACACAAGATCATTGAAGAAGAAAAGGATTATCAGTTTTCTTCATCTTAATCTAGTATTTTCCATTGATGCAAAAACTTATGCAATTGTTTAATTCTAATATGAGTGGCTAAACACCCATTGTTCTGGGGTTGTGGTTTAGCCATGAATATTGTTATTCAATATTAACTTAACCTTGATTTTAATTCGCTCAATATATGGTTGTTTCTTCAATTATGTGTTTAATTGCATAATTGTTTGGCCAGCAATTTAGTTCTATATACTATCTATGTTATGCTTGGGAAAGCCGTATATATATTAGAGATGAATTGAAGAGAGCGCGATCTTAACCCTTCAGGGGAGCGGATTTGTGGTTAGGATAGGAATATACCTAGTCACCGTGCTTAATTAAACATCGTAATCTTAGTGCGTTCTAATAGATTAATTTCATAGGAATATAGGCGTTAATCTATTGAGAATAGGCGAGTAGTACTTCGGGAGAAGGCTACGAGAGAAATTATCGATTAATTAGCAACCATGAGTGAATTATATGAAAGGGAGAGTTAATTAGAATGCAATATGAATGGTGAATTGATCACAACCCTGATATATTTTTCTCTATTGAATACACAACAATAGTCTCGTTACTTGATAATTAGTTCATATAATCACAGAATAAATTAGTTATATTCTTGGATTTTGTTTTGGATCGATTAAATAGCAATTAGAGTGATTCAATAAGTAGTTTACGCAAGTCCCTGTGGGTTCGACATTCGATTTAACATTATATTACTTGCTACGACCACGTATACTTTCGTGTGCGGTTTGGGACCAACAGACGGCTTCTGCCGTGCTGAAACTATCCTCCTGAAGGAACGCCACCAAAACTACCAAATCCTCGAGGCCTCTTGGCCTCCCTCTCATCTCGCTCCTGGCGACGAACTGACTCAATCTCTCGGGCGATATCAACAACCGCCTCAAACGTAGCACCCGACACCCTCTCTCTGGTCATAAGAATACAAAGCTGATATGTGAGACCATCCACGAATCTCCTGATCCTATCTCTCTATGTAGGGACCAACCAAATAGCATGTCGAGCAAGATCTGAAAACCTCATCTCATACTGTGACACTGTCATATCATCCTGACGCAACTGCTCAAACTGCCAACGCAGCTCCTCTCTGCGGGATTGTGGGACATACTTCTCTAAGAAGAGAGTGGAAAACTGCTGCCAAGTAAGGGGCGCTACACCAACGGGCCTACGCCTCTCATAAGCCTCCCACCAAGTAAATGCAGCTCCTAAGAACTAGAAGGTAGTAAACGAGACCCCACTGGTCTCCAATATCCCTGTTGTATGAAGCATCCTCTAAAACTTTTCTAAGAAACCCTAGGCATCCTCGCCCTCAGTACCACTGAAAGTCGGAGGTTGAAGTCTACCAAACCTCTCCAACCTGCGCGGCTCGTCATCTAGCATGACAGGAATCACAAGATCCTGAACAGGTGCAACCGGCTGGGCTCGAGCTGCCCCCGGTGCCTGAAGTCCCTGAACCACATGCTCAGGTGTACGGGCGGTAGAGGTCTGAGAACCTCCCCCGGCCTGTGAAGTAGCTGTTGATGTAGAAATAGCGACTGCCTGAGCAAAACTAGTGCATGCGGTCAAAATCTGGGCCAAGGTCTCCTGAAGACCCGGAATAACAATAGGCACGACTGATGCCTGAGCTAGTCCCCTAGAACATCTGCAACTGGGACTTATTCTGGATAACTAGAGGGTCCATAGGTACTGCCTATCCGCTTCGCGGGCTACACCCCTCCCTCTACCACGGCCTCGGCCTCTCACAGGACGAACTGGTGTCTGACCATCCTGACCGGTAGTACGTGTCCTCACCATCTGTGAAAGAATAAAACACTCGAAATTTAGTTACCAGAATCGACAGACGCACGACAAGAATTCGAGAATGTGAGATTTTACTAAGGGTTCTGCAGCCTCTCGAAGATAAGTACATACATCTCTGTACTGATCCGTAAGACTCTACTAAACATGCTCATGACTGGTGAGTCCTATGTAACCTAGAGCTCTGATACCAACTTTTCACGACCCGAAAACCAACCCGGCTGTGATGGCGCCTATCATGATACTAGGCTAGCCAATTCACTATGCATAACATAAGAAACCTTTCGTTGATTCAATATTAACCAGTATTTCATAAATCCTTCGTTTTAGCATTTCAACCATCCGAACTCATCCTGAGGCCCTCGGGACCTCAACCAATTATACCCACTAGTCATATATGATTATTCAAACTTAGTTGAACCTTCAGAACACTCAAACCAACGTCAAATCACCAAATTTACTCGAAATTCAAGCCTAAGGTTTTCTAAACTTCTGAAATTCGCCAACGATGCTGAAACTGACCAAACCTCATCTGAATGACCTGAAATTTTGCGCACACATCCCAAATGACACTACGAACATGTTCCAACTTCTGGAATTCCATTCTGACCTCGATAGTTATTTTTCCATTGACGACCGGAAATCGCAAAAAATCCCATTTCGCCAATTCAAGCCTAATTCTACCACGAACCTCCGAATAACATTCTGAATACACTCTTAAGTCCCAAATCACCTAACGATGCCATATGAACCATAAAAACCACATTCCGAGATCATATACCTATAAGTCAACTTCCGGTTGACTTTTCCAACTACTAAACCAAGTTAAGAGACTAAGTGTCTCATTCCTCTCCACAATCACCCTGAACACGAGCCAACCAACCCGACATAACACCAAAGAGATGGACCACACAAACAATGAAGCAGAAATGGGGGAAACGGGCTAACTCTCGGAACGACCGGCCGGATCGTTATAGTGAAGTCTCTACAATAGAAAGTCTAGTCTCAAGTAGAAATGTAAAACATATGAATTTAATAAGCGAGAGACTTCTCAAATAGTACAGCTATAGCATGATGTGAACCTAAGCCTACCCGTACAATAACATGAATGTATCTACGTATGGGCTCTCATCACCTCGCGCATACGTATCCCCCACAACAAGTAGCACACATCAACATAAAACACCTAGGGGTAATTTCCACATCACAAAGTTAGAAAGAGAATTACCTCACTCCGAAGTTTCATAACCGGCTCCAACGCCAATCTAACACCTCAAATCGATGCATGTCACTCCAAAAATAGTCAAACAATGTGCAAACCAATAAAAATATACTCTAATACTCATAATAAATCAATTTATAACAATTCCCAGCTTTGCTCGAAAAGCCAATAAAGTCGACCCTCAGGCCCACGTGCCCGGATTCAGAAATTTTTTGAAAGTAAATATTACCCATAACTCATATGGTCTATATCCAGAAAATCATCCAATTTCATCCATGAACCGACCCTCAAATCAAGGATTTACCATTTCTCAACTTTGGGGCTCAAAATCCCAATTTCTACAATCCAAATACGGATAAAAATAATAACCAACGGAAATAATCATGGAGAAAAATCAGAATAAAGGTCATATATTTACCCCCTTGTTGATACGAGAAAAACGCCGCAAAAATCACCTCAAAATGAAGCTCTAGAACTCAAGATATGTGCAAAATACTAAAATTCTCGGTTTAAAACATTGTCCGAGCGATTTTCTTCTTTGTGTTCGCGGGAAAACCTTCGTGTTCGGGAAGATTAATTCTTCACATTGACCGGTCAACCCAAATCTCCTTCTTCGCGTTCGCGAGACCTCCCTCGCGTTCGTGAAGAACAAAGCTCGCACCAGAAACCAACAAACTTTCCTGACATGGAAATGGGCATAACTCTTTCATACGACATCGGAATTCAACAATTCTTGTTGCTATGGATCCGTAATTACGATACGAATATAATGGTTCAACCCAATCACAAATAAAGGGTCGTTTGATCAATATGGTAGCCTTTATGCCCAAAGAAACGACGTTGAAACATCAAATAGGAGCACGATACAACCCAAACACATCTGAAACACACCAGAGGCCCCCGGGACCCCGTCTAATTACACCGACCCACTCCATAACATAAAATAGACCTTCTAGAGGCCTCAAATCATACAAAATAATATCAAAACTACGAATTGTGCATCGATTCAAGCCTAATGAACTATTGAACGTCTAACTTCCACATCTGATGCCGAAACCTATCAAATCACGTCCGATTGGCCTCAAATTTTGCACACAAATCACATTTTACACTATAGACGTGCTCCAAATTCCAAAATTGGAATCCGACCCTGATATCAAAAATTTCACTACCGGTCAAACTTTCAAAAGCCTCCAACTTTCGCCAAATGACCCCAAAATGACCGACGGACCTCCAAATCCACATCCGGACGCTCTCCTAAGACCAAAATCACTATACATAGCTATTATCAGGCTCAGAATTCCAAAGGAGCATCAATAATATTAAAATACACTCCAAGCCAAATTTATGAAATTCTTCCAAAATGCCAACTTTCCACAATAGGCGCTGAAACGCTCCTGGGTCATCCAAAACCCAATCCGTACATACGACCAAGTCCAAAATCATCATACGAACCTGTTGGAACCTTCAAATCCCGATTCCGAGGTCGTTTACTCAAAAGTCAAACTTTAGTCAATTCCTTCAACTTAGAGCTTCCGAGATTAGAATTTTCTTTCCAAATCAACTCCGAACTTCCCGAAATTCAATTCTGATCACATGTACAAGGCATAATACCTGAAGTGAAGTTACCAAGGCCTCAAACCGCCGAACGACGTGCTAGAGCTCAAAACGACCAGTCAGGTCGTTACATTCTCTCCCACTTAAACATATGTTCGTCCTCAAACGTGCTAAGAACTGCTCTGGAGTTTTCGGAAACCATTCTTTAAACCTCGTGCACCTACCTGTGCTACCACAGCCCAATTGAGCACATTAGCTCGAGCAAACCTGAATCCTCCCTTTTATCTAGTCAAATAAGCCTTAGAGCCAAATTCCAACATTTGAAATTCTCTACCAGGTCTGTTTCCAACATACGAACACCGTATCCATCACTACACGATGTACTAATACATGATTGTATACATGTTCTGAATTCACACCATGCACCGCATAATTCACCTGACCATAATAACACCATGTGACAATAATAGCCACAGTTCCATGAATCCAATGCCTACAATACACCCCATGACACATATAAGTCATGTTCCAACTCTTACAAGACTTCCACGACTGAAGAGATGTGTAGAAATTCATAACCAACTACCGAGTCAACAAATCATTAAGTCTCTCATCCTGATAAGAACCATTACCTCACTATGAACCAAATAACGATATTTGTTCTCAAATATGCCGGATATAAATCCGATCGCACTGGCCCCATGTCTAAAAATATCGTCTCACCCAGTAAAAGTTGCTCAGGCAATAAGCCACCTCATAGACTGCCAAAATTCTCATATGATTCCACAGTGTGCCAACAAGCTACAAACTCGAATGTGATACATAAGGAAAACGAATTCTGGAAAGAACTACTCAACCCACGTGACTAATTAAACAACCGAAAAGATGTTATGAACCTTCCTCAGAAAATGAGAAACAAAACACACAAGATTAGGTATAGGGAACTGTACTCAACATCACAATGTTGCGGTGTGCAACCCGATCCACACATGATACCGTTGCGGCATGCAACCCAATCCAACCATGATACTCGTGGTGGCATGCCACCCGATCTAAACAACATACTCGTGGAGGTGTGCCACCCGATCCACACATAATAATCCATAAGGAAATACTTACCGAGCTAAAATGCTCATACCTGCGAAATACCCGAATATCAACCACAAGCATGCGAAGTGCATAAAACAAATCCTGGGGAGACAGATATCTCCATACACTACGAAACTCAAGCACAAATAAGGTGCAATAAATTACCTATATCTCGAGATCCATCATGGTCTCACAACATCACAAATTACGCAGGATCTCAACACGAGTGAGGATAATCAAACCGCCTCAGAACCCATATGGCACAATATAGATTACACAGAATGGATGACGACAGAAATAACATCCAAGGCCCGAAGATTCCTCCTAAGAAACACTAAACTAAAATGAACACATTTGGCCTGATATAGAGCTCACATTCAAATTTAGATCCACCCACGGACCTTAAGTCAATTCTGACTGTACCGCACTATGCTAATAACCTTTCAAGGATCCACACTAACCCTTTTTCTCATGACACACAAGAACAACCGTCCAATCTAGAATAAAGATCCATAGTTCACAGCCAAATGAATGGAGCGCCCTTCAGGCATAAACTCTCACATTAGCGACAGTACCACAATTTCCATACTTGGCTTCAATATTTAATCAATAAAGTGACTACATGTCACACTTATACAATCTTCATGTGGGATATGCTCCCAAGACCCTTCGCACCAGGTATCAAAGTTGCACATCCATACCACCGACCATACTAATGTTGTAAAGAAAATCGAGAATCTGCAAATCAATACACAAATCCTCTTACACAAGACATCGTTCTCAGGCGACGCTAAAGAAAATACCATCTTACTCTAAATATCTGAATTCTTTCCTGCTCATTCGAGCTCGTGACATTCTTGCCAACACCGAACTGCAACTTTGATTCTCAACTTCCAATTTCCATGCCGCTCACTGCACCTAACGTGCCACTACGCGAGAGCACAAGGATTTCATCATAACTCTGAAACCACTAATAGAATAAACACTTCATCATATAGAAACCTTTCACTTAACTCATTTCAGGAGAACCATTGCAACACGCGATTGAATTCCCATAATCGCAAAAAATACAAACCTCAAGTTATGGTCTAAGCCACCATAACTCTTCCGGGATCCATCTACCCATAACAGGCCATACAAATCAAATGCCTCCAAATAAATCAAAGTCCGGCGGCTGTCAAGTCTCGCACGTACCGCCATAAATCACCTATATAACTTAATACGCTGAAGGAACTAATCATTGCCACCATCATGAAAATTCAACCACTGCTATCCTAACCAATTTCATCTAATTTACTCTGGACTTGCCTCAAAAATAATAATAACTCCATTCAAAATATAACGAACACAATCCGCACTCATCTTGAGCGACCCAATTCACGAGACCACATTGTCTCAAACCCACGAACCATCTCATACCCTCATTGTGCACACATTCGCATCTTCAATTGGTACACTCATTCAGATAATTCCTATACGAATCCGAAGTAATTTCTCTCATTCCTCAAATGCTACACCGCAGACCGATGATAACATAAAACACTGCAATCCCCTTTCATATTCCACTGCAGAAGCTCGATACTTAACCATACCACAGACTCGAAATCCTTAGGCACCGCACTTTAATTTTGAACCTACTAGGACCATTGTTGAGAGTCACCCACTCTGACTTATTCCCGAATATAATCAAACTCCAAGGCCCTGCCAGCACTTGAACACCCTCTCCAAGAAGCAACCGGCTGAACTCCTTTCCTTATACATCACATCCACACGAAGCATAGACTCTGAGTCTTCCCAAAAGCTGAACATGAATTGATAAGGCCAATGATAGCACACATTCTTCAAATCCTTTGCTCAAATTACCACTGATGTTTTATTTCCTTAGTCATAATAACCCAACAATACACTCATAACCAGAAACCGCGCAAGTAGATAACCACGCAGTCCAGTCGTAGACGGTGGGATCCTCCACTTAGCTTGAAGCTACAATTACATAACCCTGGAACCCACCAAAATTCCTTCTTCCCCATTGACATCCGCTAAAAGTCCAACAACACATTCCAAACTCGAAGTCATGTTGCATCCGAATAAAATTCGTGGACCTAGTCACTGTCCACCATGAATTCCCAAATGGCTCCAAACTTTCCTCAAGGATGTGTGTCCATTCTACCACAAAACTCATATGTTACTCTGCCACTCTCCCACTTTGGTTAAACCCTCTTCTTTAAGCAATTTCTCGACTTCTGCCTTTCATACTTGACCTACTAGTAATTCAACCACCGTGAGACTCCCTCTGCCACGTCTTTCCTCATCCTTCTCAGCCCCAAATACTACCTCAAAGCATAATCCATCCCTATGACACCTGATCTGACAAATTTCCACCAACTCTAAGCCTCCTTGAAGATCATCTTTCTCGAGCCATCAATTCTAGAAACATCGATTCATTCCTGAAACCGCTACATACCGCTATCTCCAACAACCGCTTCTCAGGAACCATTTCACAGCATCCTGCCCTGTAGGCGAATCAAATAGGCCATAACACCGACGAACCGTAATACATTAAATAAGGACAATGACACTACATCATAGATGAAAATTTCACCACATTCAAAAATACCAAGTCTCGTTACTCCATCAACCTAAACCTAAACATTCATAGTCCGATTGCCTTTCCTTTGCCGGAATAAATGTTGAACCTCTAAATCATGTGCTGAGAAATACTCCTTTCAAGTCATTCACTGTCGCGATCCATAAATAAGCACCATACCATTACACCAACACTGTACGATAGCAACGCACGAATCATCATAACAATCAGTGCCCAACTTCAAAATCATAGGCAATACTGATACTGAGCTGAAACGACAGAACATCCTTCCGCAAGGCAATGACAATAGCCCAATCGAATATGCAGGGAGAAACATCCTGCATCACATATGCAGTACCATTAGAATCCTCGATTCTCAATTGATAACAAACGCTTCAGGTCGCATAAGTTTGAGCATGAAGGAAATAAAGGCATAAGCCTCAAAGGAAATCAAATCTCACAACGAGGAATCAAGAAGAGAAGTGTTCCTAACATTCTTGTAGCCTCTCGAAGATAAGTACAGACGTCTCCGTTGTCACGCCCCCTTTTTTTCCTTGCGTAATCGGGTTTCGACATTCATTTGGGACAAATCCCTTCCTTTTGGGAGAGGGATATGGAAAGTGAAGAGTCGCCACCTAACGGATTTATGGTGTGTTAAGGAACCTAATGCAAGTAATTCATGAAACCAGTCTATGTTACCAAAGATTGGGTAAGGGCTTGAAATTACCTTATGGAGAAGGTGTTAGGCACCCCTCGAGGTCCACAATAGTGGGTCCCGGCCAAACATACTTAGTAAATTAGTCATTTAACAAATAAGAAGTCTAAGCACACATATGTAAGTAAGATAGAAGGAGTTTAAAAGGTAAGTAGTATGAGCACTCATATGTAAATAAGATAGAAGGAGTTTAAAAGGTAAGTAGTCTAAGCACACATATGTATAAAGATGGAGAAGTCCTAAGTTTGTTAGCCTATAGGATCACATCTGTAAAATGCTCGATAATCCTTCCTCAACTAGGGGTTACACGTGGCATTATCCTACAGGTCATCATATCTTTTTACTACCCAAATACCCTCCCCTTAGCGGTTATATAAGCGGCTTTAATTAACGAACTCTAAGTGTGCATTACTCGTCCCTTCCTTGTGGTCCCTGAGGTATTTAGGACCTCTATTTTTAGGCAGCTCTAGACTCTCCTAAAATGTTTAAAATGGAATCTAAGCGAAAACAAAGAAACAAACAGGACTGTCAACTAAGACAACAACTAAGGGCCCGTGTTTACCTCCACACATAAGTAGATAATTAGCGTCTCAAACACATATTTCAGAGAACTTTCAGAAGGTCCTAAAACATGATTTCTAATGCACATAGAGAATGGTCATTTTTATTAGGCAGGATTACAGTAGTAGCCTAACGTCAGGATTTCTAGGTGATTGTGACTTATGCAGAAGCATAATTTCGTGATAATGAAGTACTTAGCTATAACATGTTTTCTAATATGAAAAGCCAGTAAATGTAATTATCCTAAGGCAGGGTTTCTAATGCAAATAACACAACAGTTCTACAACATGATCTCTAATTCAAGTAATATAATATAGGTATAAAGGCACGATTTCTACTGCAAATAAGCATAGTGTAAACCTAAAGCACGATTTCTACCCAATTTCCCCACAAAAATCATATAAGAATCCCTACCCTTTTACTAATTTTCCCAATATCTGTTTCCAAAGATGATTAATACAGACTAGAACTGAATGAATTACACAAATAAATATAAGTTATACTATAGGGAGCCTGAGATAGGCCCAAAGTGAACCTGGAAATACCAGACCTTCAAAATAGTCCTGGTGTGTCAAAGTTCCCTAGGGACCTCAGGGATCGCGGGAAATGCTCACACTGTATTGATAAAAAAGTGTTTCACATGTAAGCCAGCTTTTGACAACTCAACCAGTCACGTGGACACATGAAAACACGACAGCTGGATGTGATTCTTTGAAGAGGTACGGTACAAAGAGGCACGGTTTAGTAAACCCACGAACTTATCAGCCACGGGAAACTCAACTTGATCAAAACTAGAGAGAGGCACGATCAGAATGAATCTAGAAAAAGCTATGGGAAGATTCAAGGACCCACAATTGATTACTCGAACGTTACCCCAAGTACCGTTATCCTTCTTAACGCCTCATTAATGTCATAATTAGTCATTAATGAGTAACCATAGCAAGAGTCGTACGTTATAAGAATATCCTATATAAGGGAGGGGAATACAGCTTGTAAAGGCATCTCATTCTCGAATACAATTAACTTCGATTTTCTATATTTCTTCAATATTATTCATTTTTCTCCATTACCTTGATTATCAGTAACCCGTATTCATCTCAAAAATAAGCTTTAGTCAAAGGGTCTAATTCTTTGGTTAAACAGATTGGTTCTGTTACCGGGAATCTGATAATCTTTGTTTACTTTTCAAGTGATATCCTCTGAATTATGTCAAACTCCCATGACAACAACCAGCAAAGGAGTGGAACCCCAGTTCCATCGCCTTCAGGAACCCCACGTGGTTCGAGGGAACAATCCCCAGAAAGATCCAATAACAACAATGGTGATAATGATCAACTGTGGAACAAGATCACGTAAAGCAAATGATTGCAGAGTATATGAGCCAAGCTTTGAAAGAATTTGCAAGAGGATTACCGGCAGTGTTACCTACACCGCCGATGCCACCCCCCAATAACACCATCACCAATGAAAATTCTCAATCTGGGTTGGCAAACTCAGGAAGAGGAGATACTCCTAATAAATCTTTCTAAACGAGACCAGGTATATCTAATAACTCAGAATTACAAAATTTACTGCTAACAATGCAGAAACAGATGAAGGAGCAGAACGATCGCATCGAACAAATTCCTGGAGTACCACCTATCATCAAAGGCATCGATGTTGATAGATATTCTCAACAACCTTGGAAGCCAAGTGCGGCACCCTTGACTATACCCAAGAATTTTAAAATGCCTGACGTTCCCAAATATGATGGAACAACTGACCCACATGACCATCTGACTGCTTTCAATACTGGGGTAAAAGGCAACGATTTAACGAAACAAGAGATTGAATCAGCCCTTGTCAAAAAATTTGGGGAAACACTTACCAAAGGGGACCTAACCTGGTATTCTCTTCTCCCTGAAAATTCTATTGACTCTTTTTCTGAGCTTGCAGATTCGTTTATAAAAGCACGCTCTGGTGCACAAAAAGTTGAGAAGAGAATGGAAGACATATTCAAAATAAAACAATGAGACACGGAACTACTCCGTGAGTTTGTACACATGTTTCAACAAGAAAAAATGCAGTTACCTAGGGTGCCTGATAATTGGACAGCCATGGCATTTGCAAGCAACCTAAACGATAAAAGCTCAGAAGCCACGAGACGACTTAAGGAGAGTCTAAGAGAATTCCCCGCTACAACATGAAATGATGTATATAACAGGTACAGTACTAAACTAAGAATAGAAGAAGACACCATTGCTCGTTCGAGAGATGAAGATCATTCCAAATCCAGACGTGCTGAATCAGATAGAAGACCAGGTAAAAATAGGTACGATCCTTACTTAGGACCCTCAGGAACACTAGGTCGGACTATAGACCACAAGGAAGAGACGTAGTCTCATCCTCGTCTAGATCCAGAAAAGATCGAGATGAACGACCTAGAGGTAGTACTCAAATTGGGGATCATACCTTTAATGTAAGTACTACTGAACTTGTCTCAATCTTGAGGACCATGGGAGACAAGGTTATGTGGCCCAAAGGGATGCGGTCAAATCCAAGTAGAAGAAACCCAGATCACTTGTGTGAATTTCACAACGATCATGGGCACAAAATTGTGGTTTGCAGATTTTTACAAGGTGAAGTAGAAAATTTATTAAAATAGGTTTAACAGAATTGTTTAGTGATAAAGGTAAATAGGCATATATGAGGAACAGGAAAGAGCCCCCAAATCCTCCTTCTCCAAAACTAACCGTCAACGTGATACACGGGGGTGAATAAGTAAATGGAGTGATTTGCAAAACAACCACAAAGTTCACAATTACACATGGTAAACGGGCTCGTGAAAATATGGAAGAAGACGATATAACCTTCGATGATGCAGATATCAGCGGATTAATGCTTCCGCACAACGATGCTCTGGTAATATCTTTACTTATTCATGACACTAACGTAAAAAGAGTGTTGATTGATCCAGGCAGTTCAGTCAATATCATTTTGCTAAGAGTCGTGGAAGAAATTCTACTGGGGAATCAAGTAATCCCAAAAGCACGAGCCATATCAGGGTTTGATAACTCTAAGGTTATAACAAAAGAGGAAATTGAGCTTAGCACTTATGCTGAGGGGGTGATCAAAAGTGACAGGTTCCAAGTCATCGATACTGACATGGCTTATAACGTGATCATTGGAAGGCCATGGATCCATGACATGAAAGCGATACCCTCCAAGTTGCATTAGGTAATTAAATTCCCCTCTGAATGGGGGATTCAACAAATCAAAGGAGATCAGTAGACCGCAAGAAATATAAAATCTATGGTACACTACAACAAGAAAATATAGGTGGAAGAATTATAATATAAGGGAATCTCCCAAGCAGGTAACACAGCCCAAACAGGCGTGGAAGAAATTACTACCCAAATAGGTACGGAAGGTATTATTGCTGAAACAGGTACGAAAGATAATACTTACAATAAGGAAAATCAAGTTACCACGGAAGGTATACTATACCACACAGATACAGATTCCAAACCGGACGTCATTCATGAACCGGAGGAAGATGAGCACATAAAAAAAACTACGGAGGAGCTCATAACTGTTCCATTATCTGAACAAAATCCTGAGCAGGAAGTGTATATAGGCACGAGGTTAGGCCCCGCTCGAAGAGAATAATAGAAAGCAAGGACCATTCAAGAACCAAGTGATCGGCGAAGAGGTACAGAAACTCTTGAAAATTGGTTCAATACGAGAGGTAACGTACCCTAACTGACTAGCAAACACTGTGGTAGTACCTAATAAAAATGGCAAGTAGAGAGTATGCATAGATTATACTGACTTAAATAAAGCATTCCCCAAAGATTCATTCACATTGCCACATATTGATCAAATGATTGATGCCACAGTAGGTCATGAATTATTGAGCTTCTAGATGCAAATTCTGGTTATAATCAGATTAAAATGAATCCCTCAGATGAGGAAAAAACTTCCTTCATTACAAATAGGGAGACTTACTGTTATAAAGTTTTGCCTTTTGGCTTAAATAATGCTGGATCCACCTATAAAAGGTTAGTGACTAAAATGTTCCAAGAACATCTTGGAAAGACGATGGAAGTCTATATTGATGATATGTTGGTAAAATCAACACAAGCACAAGACCATTTCCAGCATCTCTCTACTGCTTTTGATATTCTACGCAGGTATAATATGAAGTTAAATCAAGAGAAATGCACTTTTGGAGTGCAATCAGGTAAATTTTTGGGTTTCCTTGTGTCAAACAGAGGAATAGAGGTAAATCCTGCTCAAATGAAAGCTATAGAGAAATAACCTGATATTTTAACAAATAAAAGGGAAGTTCAAAGACTGACAGAGAGAATAGCAGCTTTGGGTAGGTTTATTTCTAAATCTTCCGAAAAAAGTATTAAATTCTTCTCAGTTCTCAAAAAACAGAATCAGTTCGAATGGACAGAAGAATGTCAGCAAGCCCTCAAGAATATGAAGATTTATGTATCGAAACCACCACTACTTTCAAAGCCAAAAGAAGGGGATTGTACATCTACTTGGACGTCTCAGAAATTGTTGTAAGTGCAGTATTGGTAAGAGAAGAAAAAGGTATACAATCACCTGTCTATTATGTAAGTAAAACTTTGCTAGATGCTGAAACTAGATATCCACATTTGGAAAAGTTAGCCTTAGCTTTAATAATGGCATCTAGAAAATTACGACCCTATTTTCAATACCACCCAATCACCGTTGTGACCTCATATTCTTTAAGAAATATTCTGCATAAACAGGAATTGTCAGGAAGATTAGCCAAGTGGGCCATAGAATTAAGTGAGCATGAAATAATCTATCAGCCTATGACTGCAATTAAGTCTCAAATACTAGCTGATTTTGTTGCTGAAATTAGTAATAGTATTGTATCTCAATTAGAAAAAGAATCAAAACTCTTTAACGGTGTTAATCCAGGCCTATGGACCTTGTTCACCGATGGTTCTTCAAGTATAAAAGGCGCCGACTTAAGAATAGTCTTGATATCACCTACAGGTGAAAAGACACAGCAAGCTGTCAAGTGTTATCCGATAACTAACATTGAAGCATAGTACGAAGCTGTTATTGCAGGGCTAGAACTCGCACGAGAGCTCTCAATCGAGCAAATTGTGATCAATAGCGACTCTAAACTGGTAGTAAATCAGATATAGGGGACTTACATTGCTCGAGAGACTAGAATGCAATAGAGCTCGTGAGACAATTCAAAACATGGAAGGTAATGCAAATACCTAGAGAGGAAAATGTAGAAGCAGATGCACTAGCTAACCTCGTAGCAGTCACGGAAGTAACGAACAAAGACAATACAATTGTCGTTGAACTATTTCATTCAATAATAGACCAGGGTAGGAATGAGGTAACTTTCAACAGCCTAACCTGGGACTGGAGAAACAAAATTCCTAATTTCTTGCAGAATGACACCGTACCTGAAGACAGGAAAGCAGCTCAAGCACTTCGCCGCAAAGCTGCACGGTACTGCCTTGTTCGCAACTCACTTTATCGTAAGACGTTCGGAGGACCCCTAGCTAAATGCCTAGGACCTAACCAAACGGAATTTTTTTATGAAAGAAGTCCACGAAGGACATTGTAGAAATCACTCAGGGGCGAGATCCTTAGTGAAAACACTAATCAGAGCTGGATACTATTGGCCTAAGATGGAAGAAGAAGCCGAGAACTTCGTATCCAAATATGACAGATGCCAAAGGTTTGCTAATAACATGCATCGACCAACGGAATTATTACATCCAATAATATCTCCATGTCCTTTCATGAAATGGGGTATGGACATAGTAGGCCCTCTTCCCACAGCTAAAGGACAGGTACGGTTTTTACTCGTGCTAACCGACTATTTTACAAAATGGGTAGAGGCAGAAGCGTTCAAACAAGTGCGAGGAAAGGAAGTTAAAAGCTTCTTATGGCGAAACATAATATGCCGCTTTGGAATACCAAAGGAAATCGTGTGTGATAACGCCCCACAATTCATAGGCTCGCAAATCACAGAATTTTTCGAAAGTTGGCAAATCAAGCGGATCACTTCAACGCCGTATCACCCCGTGGCTAATGGTCAAGCTGAATCAACAAACAAGGTCCTCATCAACAATCTAAAGAAGCGGCTGGATAAAGCCAAAGGAAACTGGCCTGATGAGTCACCAGTGGTACTATGGGCATATAGAACAACTTCAAAGATAGCCACGAGAGAAACTCCGTTCTCACTTGTTTATGGCTCAAAGGCCTTAATACCTGTGGAGAATGGCGAAGCAAGCATAAGGTTCTCAACAGCCATGGAGGGTGAAAACGAGGACGAATTAAGGACCAACCTGGACCTGCTCGAACCACGGAGAGAAGCAGCATTGATACGGATGGCAGCTCAAAAACAAATCATAGAGCGTTATTACAACCGTAAAGCTCATCTCAGGTACTTCAATATTGGGGACTCCGTCCTCAAAAAAGTCTTTCAATCAACGAAAGAAAAAGGGGTAGGAAAGCTAAAATACAAACTGGGAAGGACCCTACAAAATCTGAGGGATAGCTGGGAAGGGCGCCTTTGAGTTGGACGCTATGGACGGCACAATTCTACCAACAAGCTGGAACTCCATCCACCTAAAGAAGTATTACTTCTAAGGAAAAGAAATACCCCCGGTCAGGTATCACACGTTCGATTTTATTTTGAACATTTAAAAGTTTTACTAACTTTTTTAGATGATAGGCATAGAGCTGACCCATCACCAGATGATGATATTAGACCTGCAAGGACGTGAGGAAATAACACAATTCCCGGTATAGGGTTACACTTTCTGATGGACGTTTTAAAAGGTTTAAGCAGTCATCATCTAAAAAACTATATACCTTCGAGTCCGGAATGTTTTTCCTTTTCAGGAAAAGGACCACAAGGAAGGAATAATCAAGTGCTCGAGATTTCATTCTTCAAAGCTCAAACACTTAGGGGACTATACAGTATGGAAAACTCAGACGAAGCAAAGAAGACTATCAGAAAGTCAAAATCTCGAGCCTGAAGACCCATCTACCCAACAAAACAAGTGACACAAGCAGAATCGAAAAAAAACAAAAGAGCCATCCAAATACAAAGCCTAATGCAAAAAGCAAAAACCTTCGAACATAATCAGGTTGAAAGAAAAAATAATAGTCACGGGAAAGAAATGTACATCTTTATAATTATTCAAAGTTGTTGTAACAAAAACAGTTAGGGGTAAAAGATCATCATCAATGTACTCATTCAAAAAACTGTTCTCAAATAAAACA
>ML303504.1:0-26164 GCA_005239505.1 Nicotiana paniculata | reverse complement strand
AGCTGTAAAAATCAACGTTTTGCTTCTCTGAGTAGTATTCCACAGGCGTCTCTTGTCTCTAATTGAATCCCCCCTTAAATTTGTGTTTTTTGGGTCTATTTATATGTTTAGGACAAACCCTAAACGTGTAAGAGACTTCTATTCAAACCGGGAAACACTTAAAATCTTCAAAACTCAGATTTGACCGGACCAGGGACCAGGCTTTATGGCCCAAACGCCTCGATAAAGCCTGGCCAGGCCTAGCGTTAGGGCTCAAATACCCCCCAAACGCCTGGTCCGTCCAGGCTTTATAGCCCAAACGCCCAGCTACAGCCTGGTATGACCAGGCTTTACAGCCCAAACGACCAGCTATAGCCCGGTTCACTCCTTTTCGACTCTTGAGCGTATTTTCGACGTTTATGCATCCATTTAACTCGGCTTCCATCTCCAATTCACCTACACATGAAATAGACTACATTAGGCACATACGAAGTGTATTTTCATCATTAACGCACATAAAATGTAAGGCACCTAATGCGTTAAACCATGAATTCTAGCCACACATCACTTACCTTAATCCATGTGGTGAAATTTCCTATCCAAAATCGCCCAACTCCGAGCTCCATAACTCAAAATGTGATAAAATTAGCAAAAACCTTAATTTATAACTTCCGCCTAGCACCTTTCGCATCAGGGAACAAAATGGCCGATTCTGCAGCGTCACTTCTGTGAAAAATTGCCCGCTCCTATGGAAACCACTAATGACCATCCATTTGTATCTGCGGACAAAGACCACTTCTGTGCAACCCAAGGCGCGACATCCACCCATGCTTCTGTGTTCCTTTAGCTTATGCAATCAAAATCACGCTCTTAGGAACGCGCAGATGCAACCAGCATTCCGCTTCGACTGTATTCCCTCATCTAGCCTTACTTCGCTTTTGCAGCCACCGCACCTCCGCCCATAACACCGTAGGTGCGACCACACCAGATCCAACAAAGACCAGCAATCAAACATGAATGAAAGATGATCCAGAACACGTCTATAACTCACCCGAGCCCCTCGTGACTCCGTCCAAACATACTAACAAGTCTTAAAACATAATACAGACCTACTCGAGGCCTCAAATTAAACATAGTAACATCAAAACCACAAATCAAACCTCAAATCAAAATCGATGAATTTTTGAACTTTCAACTTCCAAAACTTATGCTGAATCATAATTTTGCGCACAAGTTTTGCGCACAAGTTATAGATGACAAAAAAATCTATTTCCACCCCAGAACAAAAATTCGGAGTTGATAGCATCAAAGTCAACTCTCAGTCAAACTTATGAATATTCCAAACCTTCAAATTTCCAACTTTCGTCAAATAGTGTCGAAACCTTCTAGAAATATCCAAATGCAAATCATGGCATACGTTCAAGTCCAAGATCACTATCCAAACCTAGCGGAACCATCAAAACTTCGACCCGAGTTCAAATTGTGACCACCTAGAATTCTCAGCGTCCAGATCGTGATGCTGCCTAACAGTTCACTTGCTAGGCAAGCCTATGTTAGAATTTTTTTATTTATTTAAGTAGTTTAAATAGTAACATTTATAAAAAAAACTAAAATAACAGATATTTTCTAAGCGCAAATGCGAAAATTTAGATAGCCAATCGTCTATTACAATTCCCTAAATATGGTGTCACGAGTTCACGAACTTCTGAAGTAATACACGTAAAGGTTTCAAATAAGTATAAAGCTGCCTAAATTAAGTAGTACAACTAAAAGAAAAGATGACGGGGACTCTAGGTGCTTCGAGCGCTGAATAGCCGTAACTCATGTCTCCGCAGATATCCGATCCGTGCTCATTAATGATCGCTGTTGGGACCGTCTCCAAAATCTACACAATGTGCAGAGTGTAGTATCAGTACAACCATCCCAAGTACTGGTAAGTGCCGAGCCTAACCTCGACGAGGCAGTGACGAGGTTATGCAGGGACATCTATACAAAACATGTACGTAGTACCTAAATAAAAGAATAATAGAAATATAGAACAGAACAAAGCAGCCAACTCAAACCGATAACCACGGCCTCTAGAGTGAGCTAGTGTCGTCTAGAGTTACCAATCCTTACTATATCAAATAATGAATGAAATACCGGAAAGAAATGCAGATAAAGAAATAGAAACATATAGTTTTGTTGCAGCGCGGAACCCGATTCCACCAGACATCACAACATTCTCCCTTAATACTTCGTACCAAATATAATAAAAGTAAATAATATATATTTCTTGTGGCGCGCAACCCGATCCCCTCATATATCAATATCAATAGGATAATTCACCCTTATTTCACCATATCAATCCACCCTTATTCGTTATGTTGCGGCTTGCAACCCAATTCCACCGTATAAACATATTCACCTTATTCCTCCTTATCAATCCTCCCTTATTCCTCCTGCTCCAGCGCCGCAACCCGATCCCACCATGTCAGTACAAAACACTCAATGTACACAGACAATTAAAAGTCTAAACCACAAGGCCTTTACGATAAATAAATACCAAACTAAACCAAACAAAGGAAAGCTTGATCAATATAAAGTCTACTCAAATAATACTACACATCGAGACCAATCCAGTAATTTACAATAAAAAGGTGCAAACAAGTCAAATTAAGCAAATATCAGGGATTGGGGGACCTACGGGGAGAACTAACATTGCTAACAGGAGAAGATATTGATTAACACGTAGCAGGTAAGCATGGAAGCATTTAAAGCATATAAAAATTAAGACAGGGAATGAAAAAATAAGGAAAGCAGTAAATCAAGGTGAACGGATAATTTGGCGACGTATAAGCACTCATCACCTTGAATATATGCCGCTCACATGGATTTCACATAATTACATTGTCTGAGGGTTCCTAATTCCCTCATGTCAAGGTTAGACACAACACTTACCTCGATCCACAGGCCACTCACTGCTCAATTACTGATTTTCCTCTAGTTTCCACCTCTGAACCACTAGTATCAAGCCATAATTAACTTAATAACATTAAACTTTGCTAAAAAAAATCAATTTCAATACATAAATTTAGGTTTCCCAAACTTTCCCCCAAAAAGTAAGAATTAAACCCCGGGCCCGCTTGATCTAAACTCGAGGTTCGGACCAAAGCCCATTCACCCATTTACCCCCAAGCTCGAATATGTAACTAGTTTCGAAATCCGGCCCCAAATTGAAGTCTAATTTCCAATTTTCCAAAAATCTCTAATTCTACCCAAACCACCATTTCTACCATGAAATTACTAGATTTTAGGTTGAAATCTTGTAAAATAAAGTGAAGGATTGAAAGAAATGAGTTAAGAATCACTTACCTATGATTTGGGGAAGAAAAGTCTTTGGAAAATCGCCTGCAGGGTTTTTTGTGTTTCTAAGTTTTGAAAAATGAGAAAAATCCCGTCCAAGTCAAGATGTACAAGCTGCAGATGTCGCATTTGTGAATTGAGCTTCAAACTGCGAAGCTCGAAAATGCGAGAAAAGTATCGCAAATGCGAACTTATCGCATTTATGCAGACTTCGAAAATGCGAGTAATTTTTTCGCAATTGCGAACATCAAACTTACGCAAATGCGACCCTAACCTCGCAATGCGAGACTACCCAGTCCCAGCACATGCTCGCAAATGCGATGCTTCTTTGAAAATGCGAGGTTCGCATTTGCGAGCCAGAACATGTAATTGCGAGACCTCCTAAAGCACACCGGAATTTTTTCCTAAGTTCATTTCACTATGTAGCCTATCCGAAACTCACCCGAGCCCCCGGGGCTCCAAACCAAACATGCACACAAGTATAAAAACATCATACGAACTTGCTCGTGTTATCAAATCACCAAAATGATACCTAGAACTAGGAATTTAGCACCTAATCACATGAAATTCCCAAGAACACTTCGAAATTTCTATTTTTACAACCGGACGTCCGAATCACATCAAATCAGTTCTGTTTATCACCAAATTTAACAGATAAGGTGTAAATATCATAACGGACCTGAACCGGGCTCCAGAACAAAAATATGGACCCGATACCAACGAGATTAAATATTAACCAATTTTTTAAAACCATTAAAATTTCAGTCTTTCAATTTTGTTAACAAAAATTCATATCACGAGCTAGGGACCTCGGAATTCAATTCCAGGCATACGCCGAGGTCAAATATTTTATTATGGACCCACGGGGACCGTCAAAACATGGGTTCATGCCCGTTTACCGAAAACATTGACTGAAATCAACTAAAATCAACTTTAAGGCCAAAAATGATTATTTCATCAATTTTCAACATAAAATCTTTCCGGAAACACCCTCGGACTGCGCACGCCAATCGAGGAGGTAAAAAAATTAGAGTTTAAGGCTAAAGAGCATAGGATTGAATCCTAAAACATAAGATGACCTTTTGGGTCATCACAATCTCCAGCACGAACGGACATAGAAAGTACCTGAACTAGTGAATAGGTAGGGATATCTACTTTGCATGTCCGACTCTGATTCACAAGTAGCTGCCTAAAAAGGCTGACCTCTCCACTGCACTCAAACCAAACGATAACTCTTCGACCTCAACTTACGAACCTGCCAGTCTAGAATAGCCACCGACTCCTCCTCATAAGTCAAATCCTTGTCCTACTGGACACAGCTGAAATCTAACACGTGGGACGGGTCGCCATGATACTTCCGGAGCCTGGACACATGGAATACTAGATGAACTGCTAATAACCCTAGAGGCAACACAAGTCTATAAGCCACCTCTTCCACTCTATCGAGAATCTCAAAAGGCCCGACATACCTAGGGCTCAACTTTCCCTTCTTTCCAAACCACATGACACCTCTCACGAGTGAAACCCGAAGAAACACCATCTCCCCGACCATGAAAGCCACATCACAAACTCTACGGTTGGCATAACTCTTCTGCCTGGACTGATCTGTGTGAACTCGATCCTGTATAGTCTTGACCTTGTCCAAGGCCTCCTAAACTAGATCAGTACCCAACAACTGAGCCTCCCCCTGCACAAACCACCCATCTGGCGACCTGCACTGTCTACCATATATTTCCTCACAAGGAGCCATATGAATGCTCGACTGGTAGATGTTATTGTAGGAGAACTCCGCAAGGGGAAAGAACTGATCCCAGATCCTCCGAAGTCTATAACCCAAGCGCAGAGCATATCCTCCAAGATATGAATAGTATGCTCGGACTGCCCGTCCGTCTGAGGATGAAATGATGTGCTCAGACCCACTCGCGTACCCAACTCACGATGTACTACCCTCCAGAAACGCGAGGCAAACTATGTACCTCGATCAAAAATGATAGACACGGGCACACCGTGATGGCGGACAACCTCCCGAATATAAATCTCTACTAACCACTCCGAAGAATAGGTAACTAATACAGGAATGAAGTGTGCTGACTTAGTCACCCTATCCACAATGACCCAAACGACGTTGAACTTCCTCTGAGTCCGTGGAAGTCCAACAACAAAGTCCATAGTGATACATTCCCACTTCCACTCAGGAATCTCTATTTGCTGAAGCAAATCACCGGGTCTCTAATGCTCATACTTCACCTGCTGACAAATCAGGAACCGAGCTACACAAGCAACTATATCCTTTTTCATCCTCCTCCGCCAATAATGCTACCGCAGGTCCTGGTACATCTTGGCGGCACCTGAGTGAATAGAATTCTGAGAACTGTGGGCCTCCTTAAGGATCAACTCACGAAGCCCATCAACATTAGCCACACACACGTGGCCCTGCATCCTCAAACTCCGTCATCTCTAACAGTAACCTACTTGGGACCACCGTGCCACACTGTGTCCCTAAGGACCAACAAATGAGGGTCATCATACTGCCGATCTCTTATACGCTCAAATAAGGAAGACCGAGCGATTGTGCAAGCTAGGACACAGTTGGGCTTTTAAATATCCAACCTTACAAACTGGTTGGCCAAAGTGTGAACATTTGAAGATAGCAGCCTCTCACCGACTAGAATAAATGCAAGGCTGCCCATACTGACTACTTTCCTACTCAATGCATTGGCCACCACATTATCCTTCCCCGGATGATACAAGATGGTGATATCATAGTCTTTCAATAGTTCTAACCACCTCTACTGCCTCAAATTGAGATCCTTTTGCTTGAAAAAATACAGAAGGTTGTGATGATTTGTGAAAACCTCATACGACCCGCCATAAAGATAGTTCCTCCAAATCTTCAGCGCATGAACAATGGCTTCCAACTCTAAATCATGGACAGGTTAATTCTTCTCATGAACCTTCAACTGCCGAGACGCATATGCAATCACCCTACCCTCATGCATCAATATTGCTCCGAGCCCAACATGGGAGGCATCACGATATACCGTGTAAGATCCTGAACGTGATGGTAACACCAACATCGGCACTGTAGTCAAAGCTATCTTGAGCTTCTGAAAGCTCGCCTCACACTCGTTCGACCATCTGAATGTGGCACCCTTCTGGGTTAACCTGGTCAACGAGGCTGCTATAGATGAAAACCCCTCCACAAATCGATGGTTCTTGACTGCCTCTATGGCTAAAGTGGGTCTAGGCCAGTTCTTGACTGCCTCAATCTTCTTTAGATCTACCTGAATACCCTTTGCTGACACCACGTGGCTCAAGAAAGCGACTGAACCCAACTAAAACTCGCACTTCAAAAATTTCGCATACCACTGACTATCCCTCAGAGTCTGGAGCACTATCCTGAGGTGCTGCTCATGCTCCTCCCAACTGCAGGAGTTTATCAAGATGTCATCAATAAACAAAATAAAAAATAAATCCAAATAATGCTTGAACACTTGGTTCATCAATTCCATAAATGTTGTCGGGGCATTGATCAACCCAAAGGACATCACTAGAAACTCGTAGTGCATATACCGCGTCCGAAAAGCTGTCTTAGGGACACCAGATGCCTTAATCCTCAACTAATTGTAGCCAGATCTCAAATAAATCTCCGAAAACACCTTGGAACCCTGAAGCTGATCAAATAAATCATCAATCCTCGGTAACAAATACTTGTTCTTGATAGTGACTTTGTTCAACTGCCGATAATCTGTACACATCCTCATAGACCCATCCTTTTTCTTCACAAAAACAATTGGCGTACCCCACGACGAGACAATAGGTCTAATGAAGCCCTCATCAAGAAAATCCTGCAACTGTTCCTTCAATTCTTTCAACTCTGGTGGGGTCATCCGGTATGAAAGAATGGAAATTGGCTGAGTTCCAAGAGCCAAATCAACACAAAAGTCAATATCCCTGTCAGGTGGCATCCTCGGCAGGTTTTCAGGAAATACCTCTAGAAATTCACGAACAACAAGCACAAAATCCATAGAGGGAACCTCAACACTAGAATCACGATTATAAGACAAATAGGCCAAACACCCCTTCTCGACCATACATCGAGCCTTCATATAAAAAATAACCCTGCTAGTAGAATGGCCAGGAGTCTCTCTCCACTCTAATCGAGGCAACCCCGGGAAGGCTAATGTTACTGTCTTGGCATGACAGTCCAAAATAACGTGATAAGGTGATATCCAATCCATACCCAATACAACATCGAAATCCACCATATCTAAGAGCAGAAGGTCTACACTGGTCTCAAGACTCCTAATAATGACCACACACGAACGATATACACGATCTATAACAATAGCATCCCCCACAAGTGTTAACACATATATTGGGGCACTCAAAGAATAACGGGGCACAACCAAATATGAAGCAAAATAAGATGACACATAGGAGTAAGTAGACCTCGAATCAAATAGAACTGAAGAATCTCTATTGCAAACTGAAACAGTACCTATAATAAAAACATCGAATGACTCAACATCAGGTCTGGTTGGAAAGGCATAACATTGGGGCTGGCCCCCACCACTCTGAATCATATCCCTGGGATGGCCTCTAGATGGCGGTCCTCCACCTCAAGCAGCCTGACCTCCACCTCTAACAATCTGGCCCCTACCTCTGGCTACCTGGCCCCTGCCTCTGGCTGGCTGAGCAGGCGGTGCAGCAACTGGTGCCGGAACCATGGCACGAGAACTCTGATGCTGTGGCTGAACACCCAATAATCTCGGACAGGTCCTTCGGATATGCCCATAATCACCACACTCGAAACATCCATCCTGATACTATGGCTGTGAAAACTGATACTGACCCAGACGAACCGGATGACCACGATAATAACTCTGAAGAGGAGGTGCTCTAAAAGGAGTTGGTGGTGCACTATATGCTGGCTGCCCGTAAAGAGGTACATAAGAACCATGACTCCTTGAAGCATTGTGGGATGCCTGAAGCGCTGAATGGAACGTCCAGGGAGGATGGCCTCTAGCAAAAGTACCCCTGCCTCTAGATGAGGCGGCCCTGAATCCACCAGAATGACGAGGTCTCTTGTCTGACTCGTGGCCTCCCTATCCAAGAACCATCTCGACTCATCTGGCGACATTGGCCGCATCCTCGAAAGAAACATCGCACCCACTCTCCTTAGCCATCTGCATTCTAATAGGCTGAGCAAGTCCCTCAATAAACCTCCTCACTCTCTCTCTCTGTGGGAAGCAAAAGAATATCATGACAGGCCAAATCCACAAAATGGGTCTCATACTGAGTAACAGTCATGCTGCCCTGCTGGAGACGCTCGAACTGACGGAGGTGCTCCTTTCTCAAGGTGATAGGTAGAAACTTCTATAAGAAGAGATATGAGAACTAGTCCCAAGTAAGAGCAGGCGACCCAGCTGGTCTGGTCAACAAATAATCCCTCCACCATTTCTTGGCGGAACCAGTCATCTGAAAAACAGCAAAGTCGACCCCATTGGTCTCTAATATACCAAAGTTCCGAAGAACCTCATGACAACTATCAAGATACTCTTGGGGATACTCTGAAGTAGAACCACTGAAATGGACTGGAAAGAGCTTGGTAAACTTATCCAAACTCCATAAAGCCTCAGAAGGCATAGCTAACCCATCGCTGGGTTGTACCACAGTAACTGGTTGAATTACTCTGATTGGATGAGATGTTGGAGTGTGAAACTAGGGAGCCATCTATTATGGAGTGTGAGTATAAGGAGTCTAGGCTCCTCCTCCAGCCCGATATACGGTTGGTGCCATGGGCAATGTGCCAATCTAGGCCAGACTCTCCATAAGGCCCACCAATCGGACCAAAGAACCTGAAGCACTAAGGTGGTAATAAACCCCTCCGGGACCTGAGCTGGTCCGACAGGAACAGTCTAAGCTGGAACCTTCTCATCGAACTCTACCTGAGGATCAATAGCTGGGTATACTGCTCGGGCTCTAGGCTGAGTCCTTCCCCTGCCTCGGCCTCTGGCACGGCATCGGCCTCTGGCACGGCCTCGGCCTCAACCTCTGCCCCTAGTAGGAGCTGTTGCTAGAGGCTCTGGCTGCTGCCCAGCTGAAGAAGCGGTACGGGTTCTCGCCATCTGTGAGAGAATAAAAATAGGAGAGTTCAATCAGTATTGAGAAAACAAAATCGCTCGACAATGTTGAATAAAGTGAAATTTGTTCCTAACTTTATAGCCTATGGGAGATAAGTACAGACGTCTCCATACCAATCCTCCAGACTCTACTAAGTTTGCTCATGAGTCATGAGACCTATGTAACCTAGTGCTCTGATACCAACTTGTCACAACCCGGATTCCCACAGTCGGGATCGTGACGGCGCCTATCAGTTCACTTCCTAGGAAAGCCAATGTTAGAGTGTTTTTATTTCCTTCAGCAGTTTAAATAGTAACATTGATAACAAACTAAAATAACGAATATGTTCTAAGTACAAATGCGGAAATTTAAACAGCCAATCGTCTATTAGAATTCCCTGAACCCGGTGTCACGAGTTCAAAAACTTCTAAAGTAATACACATAAAGGTCTGAAATAAGTATAAAGCTGCCTAAATGAAGTAGTAAATCTAATTGAAAATAGGATGGGGACTCCAGGTGCTGCGGGCGCTGAACAACCGTACCTCAAGTCTCCGCCGATATCCGACCCGAGCTCACTAGTTACCGCTGCTGGGACTATCTCCAAAATCTGCACAATGTGCAGAGTGTAGTATCAGTACAACCGACCCCATGTACTGGTAAATTCCGATCCTAACCTCGACGAGCCAGTGACGAGGCTATGTCGGGGCATCTATACAAACCTGTACGCAATATATAAATGATAGATTAATATAAATACAGAACAGAACCAAACAACCAACTGAAACCGATAACCATGTCCTCTAGAGTGAGGAACTGTCGTCCAGATCTACCAATCCTTATTATATCAGATAATGAAAGAAATACCGGAAAAATGCAGTTTAGGAAATAGAAACATATAGTTTTGTTGTGGTGCGCAACCCCATCCCACCTGACATAACAACATTCTCCCTTATTCCTCAGTACCAAATACAATAAAAGTAAATAATATATATATATATGTTGTGGTGTGCAGCCCGATCCACCATATATCAATAACAATAGGATAATTCACCCTTATTTCACCATTTCAATCCACCCTTACTCCTCCTGTTGCAGCGTGCAACCGGATTCTACCGTATAAACATATTCACCCTTATTCCTCCTTATCAATCCTCCCTTATTCATCTTGTTGCGGCGTGCAGCCTGATCCCACCATATCAGTACCAAACACTTAATACACACATTTAATTTAAAGTATAAATCACAAGGCTTTTACGATAAATAAATACCAAACTGAACCAAGAAAAGGAAACCTTGATCAATATAAAGTCTACTCAAATAATACTACACAGCGAGACTAATCCAGCAATTTACAATAAAAAGGTGCAAACAAGTCAAATTAAGCAAATAGCAGGGATTAGGGGACCTATGGAAGAACTAACATAGCTAGCAGGAAAGGATATTGATTAACATATAGCACTTAAGCATGGAAGCATTTATATTATATAACAATTAAGACAGGGAGTGAAACAATTAAAGGAAAGCAGTAAATCAAGGTGAACAGATAATTTGGCGACATATAAGCACTCGTCACCCCGGTCAGTCGTTTTAAGAATTAGCGCCCCTGATCCCCTATTTACCGCTTCTCCCATGCCTATTTATGTTATTGGAACTTGTCGGAGCGTTGAGTGATGAAATCTGGGGTAATTTTGGACACATAGTCCATAAATGTGGAATTTAGCTTTAGAAATCTGGCTGTAGCAAGAGCTGTGTGAAGATGAATACGGAATGGAATTCCGTCAACTCCTTTAGCTTCGTTGGGTGATTTCGGGGTTAGGAGCATGTTCGGAATGTGTTTTCACGGTCGGCTGTGAATTTAGGCTTGAATTGGCAAAAGTTAGAATTTCGACGATTTCGGCAATAGGTAAAATTTTGATATCAGACTCGAAATGGATTTCCGAAAGTGACAGCAGGTCCGTAATGTCATTTATGACCTATGTGCAAAATTTGAGGTCATTCGGGTGAGTTTAGACATGTTTCGGCATCGGATGTGATTTTGATGTTATGAGATGTGTTTTTAAGGCTCGACCAAGTTTTAACAAGGTACTAAGGTCATTTGGTAGGTTTGGTTGAGGTCCTGGGGGCCTCGGGGTTGTTTCGGATGCCCAACAGGTGATTTTGAGAAGTTGAGAAACAACTGAACCATTCTGGTTCTGGGGTCTCGCACCTCCGATGGTATTTCCGCAGGTGCGGACACGCACGTGTGAAGGGGATGCCGCAGGTGCGACCCCAGGCCAATATATGAATTTTGGCACCTGTGATGGTATTTCTGCTGGTGCGGGCACGCAGGTGCGTAGGGAGTTCCGCAGGTGCTACCAAGGCCACTTAATGAACTTCCGCACCTGCGATTGTGTTTCCGCAGGTGCGACCCCAGTGTCGCAGGTGTGAAATGTCTGGGCAGTTTATACCAAAAATTCGAGGGTTTGAATTTCATATTTCCAAAATAGATTGTGAGCTCGGAACTTTGCGATTTTCAGTGGGATTTGAAGAGGAGGATCATAGGTAACGTTTTCTAACCTTAATCGCTTTATATATTGGTAATCTCTATCATTTTCCTCAATCTAATCAATGAAATTGGATGAAAACCCATGAAAATGGGATGAAATTTTCTCAAGTAGGAATCTGAGGATTTAGTTCTCAAGTAGGAATCTGAGGATTTAGGGAGATTTAGACGTCGGATTTTGTTGATTCTTGTTCTAGTGGGTTCATGAGCGAATGAGTGTTCGGGAAATATAAATTTTACCTGATTCCTAGACGTGGGCCCGGGGGACTTTTTGGGTTAAATTTCCTAATTTCGCATATTAGCTTATAAATAATTAGCTATTTTGTTCCGTTGAAGTGATATTTACACCATGCAATTGAATTGAATATATTTGGGCCACCCGGAGTCAGATACTCGTGGAAAGAGCGTGGTATTGAGTTGATTAGCGCAGTCAAGGTAGGTGGCTTGCCTAATTCCGTGTTGGGGACTTTCCCTTATGTGGACGCCGTGTACGCGAGGTGACGAGTGCGTACACGGGTCATTGTTGCTAAAATCCTGTTTTTACTCCTATGAAATTGGTCATTTTCATTCATGTATTACTGTTTCCATCGTAATAGAGTAGATAACTTAAGAGTAAGCATGCCTACCTGTTCTGACTTGATTTCCTCTTATGTGCTACTAGTCATATCATGCTTAGGTAGTTTTACTCTATTCTTGCCTGTTGTTTTCATGGACTGGTTAAGTAAGCGATAATTGACATACTTCTGCTTTGCATATTTAAATTGGGACTACAGACCAAGATCCGGGAGCTTTCCCTTGTACTGCATTTCATATTTAAATTGGGACTACGGACCGAGATCCGGGAGCTTTCCCCCTGTACTGCATAGCATATTTAAATTGGGACTACAGACTGAGATCCGGGAGATTTCCACGTGTACTGCATTGCACATTTACTGTTGAGATATATGCTGTGCTGAGCCGAGGGCTCTCTTTCTGTCATTAAATGTTCCGTTTTCATTAATCGTGTTTATCATTGCCTATCTATTTTTCACTGATTTAAAGTGTATATTGACTTGTTTGACAAACTCAATAGGGCCTCAACCTAACCTCGTCACTACTTGACTGGGGTTAGGCTTGGCACTTGCGGAGTACCGAATATGGAGTACTCACGCCCTTTCCTGCACATGTTCTCCCCATGTGCAGATCCAGGTACTAGCACCCAGTATCGTGGCTATGAGTCGTCCTATCAGCAGCAAGGAGTCCGCGAGGTAATTCTTCCGCGTCCGCAGAATCCCACGAGTCCCCTTCTACTCTAGTATAGGCATAGAAGACTTGTATATTTTTTTTCCACTGTTTCATTGTATAGAGCTACATTTCGTACAGAGCTTGTGACTATGGTGACATTTCGGGTTTTGGGGAAGTAAAAATGTATATGCTGAGCAGCTACATTATATCTACTTTAGATCTTTTCTGTCTTTATTTTATTTATTCTGTATTTTCACAAATTTTAGGCTTACCTAGTCATAGAGACTAGGTGTCATCACAATACCTTTCGGGGGGTAAATTGGTTCGTGGCAAGTTGGTATCAGAGCGTCTAGGTTCATAGGAGTCACAAGTCACGAGCCGATTTATTAGAGTCTCGCGGATCGGTGCGGAGACGTCCGTATCTATCTTCGAGAGGCTATGTAACTGTTAAGAACAATCAAATTCTTTGGAATTCCTTATCGTGCTAGTTGTTGTCATCAAATTCTTAAATTCTATTCTATTCTTGCTTGTAGATGGTTCGTACCCGTACCAGACGTACTGATGACTAGGAACCCGAGCCCCCAGTCAGAGCCACCAGAGTCAGAGGCCGGAGCAGAGGACTAGCACGCGGTGCAGCCCGAGCACCGGCTAGAGTAGAGGTAGAAGAGCCCCAATCAGCTACAAGTGGAGGGGCACAAGAGGTCCCTACTGTTACTCCAGACCTCCAGGAGACATTGGCCCAGTTCTTGAGCGCCTTCAGTACGCTGTCTCAGGCTGGTCTACTCCCAATAGCTCTAGCTACATCCCCGGCCGGAGGAGAAACACAGACTCCCGCGGCCCGTACTCCTGAAAAAATGGTTCATATTGGGCAGGTTCCAGAGTATATTCCTATGCCCCCAGCAGTTCCAGCTCAGCATGACACTAGGATAGATGTTCCTGAGGTAGAGCAGCTCCGATAGATTACCTAACTATAACACATACTACCATCTGGCTAACCTTGGCCACATCTTTACAGTCTGCAACCACGAAATAATCTGCTTATGTGAACTTCTAGTCTCCAAATCCATTTAGCACGTGAATCACTGTAGCTTATCCCAACTCTACCATTAGAATGACTAATACATCTCTCATATACAATTATCCCACGAGAAACACTTCTAAAATTCTCTCACGCCACATAGAAAAATCTGAATATTAGTCGTCGATCAACCAGGCAAGTACCACAATTCAAATGAAGCATCCGTAAGTCAAAACAAAAGGCGCCTTATGAAATGTACAGTCTTCTAAGGTGATACCATACAGTGTCATTCTTCTAAATATCTGAAATAATTTGTGTGGTCTAAAACTTATGACCATTCCTTCGAAACTGTACCACAAACTTGTACATGCAAACCACAATCCCACATGACGCACCACATCTATCATACCATCAAATAAAATATGAGAATTGAGTTATCAACTGTGAGTCACAAGTAAGATTACATACTCAAAAAGCCAGAAACTTATTACTGGACTCACATTCAAGAGAAAATCACAATACGCAACATACTCCTCATGCTAGTGGACATATCTATCCCAAGATGCGGTAGAAATCATCGAGAACTCTACGAAGCTCATTTGCACATAACCAAGCTATCTGAACTGAATCTCTCTAAATCAACCAAGTCATGCAGGTTGGAAACCCGAGAGTATTGCCACAAAATATTTGTAGAGACTTACCACATTATATGAACCCAAAGAACCGAGCATACCATTACCATAGTGACCCAACCTACTACCAAGCAATCCTATTTCCTCTGAGTTTTTCTGAATTTCCTTCAAGTTAACTCTTCTCTTTCCCTAATACAACGTTCCTCAACAAAAACTAGACACACAAGATTATAGCATAAAACCACGTCACCTTAATGCCCATAAGTCGTTATATTCCCTTTTAAGCGCCCAAAGTACCAAGATACCCACTCTAAGAAGACCTTTTATAAATCTAACATTTTTCCTTAACCTCTCTAATGCTAGAATGTAGAATCCACAAAATATACAAATACCGCGGGTCTCAACACCATCCAATGCAATATCAGATCGTAGCCTTTTACAATTCTTGAAATTCCTCAAACGCCGCATATGAACCTAGAATCCATTAGAACCTGCTCGGTAGTTATCCGCCCCATTCTAATCTCAAATGCACCGCCCAAACAAATCGAATGACATGTGGTCCACTAGCACACCAACACCAAAGGAAGTAATCTACACCTCTCAGCAACCGAGCGAATCCCTTTTCTTGATACATTACATCCACCACGAACAACAAACCTAAACCATTCTAAGACTTCCATATATCCATAAGGTGTAACACTCATGCATCCAGAAATTCCGTTGTTTAAGCCATCCTCAAAACCAACCTATGCAAGTCATAACCGATCTATAAGTATGCCTCAAACCGAAATCAATACAACACATAACCATTTTTATCAAATTGTCGATATCAGACTCCCCCACTTGGCTCATAATCATAGAATAGAACATCTGATAACTCACAAAACCCATACTCTATTACTGCCATATTCCCGCATTGAAGTTCAACTAAATCATTCATAAGCTTATGCAACACAAACCATAAAATACTTTAAATCATCTCATAAGCTCGCATTTAACCTCGTGACAGCCAAGTGAGCTTCCTCAACCGATCCAAACACAAATTGCTACACATAACACTCTATCATAGAAAGAAACTCCTCACATCAACGTCATAAGAATCACGCGACCTCAGAACATCCCGCATTAGATAATCCACATGCTTAGCCTCAAACTGGCATTTCACTATGCCTTACCAGTGGCTCAAACCATCATGTAATCATTTAAACTTCCCGAGTATGAACCCGTCAACAGTACATAAGAATCTACATCAACCCACAGATGATCAACATGAAAGAACTCTCAACACACACATAGCTTAAGACTGTACAACACATCCTAATAAACAAGCAAACATAGTCCATTTTCACATTTCAAGAAAAATATCGTTATATCAAAGCCATCTCAATACATATCACAGTCACCTCATAATTATCACATGGCCATCCAACCACTCACTAAGCCATAAGTCCCGCTCCTAGGGACACTATTGGACATATAAGTCTAAAAGAATATGCTCACACAGTTGGAACTACCAAGCCCAAGTTGTGGTCTAAGCCTGGCCTCAAGTTATTCAGACTGGCCAATCACCAAAACACATAAAACACACCTTGCACTTCATCTATGGAATCACAAGTCGTCGACACACAACCGATACCGAGCCCTCACATAACACAGAAGTGAGTAGAAGGAATTCAAAGAGATATGCTTCAAGCTGAATCAATGTCGCACAATAAGGAAAGAAAGAAGAGGAGTTTATCCTAAATGCCATGTAGCCTCTCAAATATAGGTATGGATGCCATCATACTGATCCACGAGACATTACTAGACATTTGCTCATGATTCGCATAACTTATGAACCTAGAGCTCTGATACCAATCTGTCACGATCTAAAATATAGCTAGTTGTGATGGCACATAATCCAACTCGCTAGGTAAGCCAAATGATAGACAATACAACTCAAATAGGATAACGGGAATCAATTAATAAAATAATTGCACTTTTTATACAAAATCCCGAGGATGGTAGTAGAACTCATGAGCTTCTAAGACTTAGAATTTACAAAGCTGGTACGAAATAAATACATCATGTGTTAGAAATATACATAAATAGATTTATAAATATAATGCGGCTATAACCGGAGTGCAAGTACATCTTCAATGCAACATCAGCTCCAAAATCTGCATTCAAGGTGTAGAAGTGTAGTAGTACAACCAATCCCATGTACTCAATAAGTAACAAACCTAACCTTAGGTTGAAAGCAGTGACGAGCTCGGAAGAAGGTCAGTGTCCAACACCAATAGCCAATATTAACTCATAATAATATAATGAAGGCAGTAAAAGTAATAGCTCAAAAGATAATATGCTCAGCTCGTTCAAAGTTAACAAAAATATTGACATGTTTTCCAGGTATAACAATAAAGTCTTATTATTGCAATTGAAAATCCGATAAGAATTTCCATTTACCAATTAGCATGAGGAAAGTACATCTCTATGCCTATATGTCAATATACATGTTAAGTCATCAATTACCATATACCGCCTACCATTAGGAATATACATTTCTATGCCTTCATGTCAAATATACATATCAAATCATGAAAATCACAATACCGTCTAGCATGAGAATAATGCATCTCTATGCCTACATGCCAAGTATGCATGTTAAAAAAATGGTGTCACAGTGATATACACATGTACTCTCACCCTCAACATATTGAAGTTGTTTGTCTCAATACCCACTTCATCGCACACACATAATCACTGAGAACTGTACGGGTGCCTGGATCATAAGCCCCTAACCAAAGAACATGTATATATATATATCATTGTGCTTGCACTCACTGCTGGTTTGTTAGATTGCGAAGGGGCGGATCCTGCCCAACCACTAATCAAAAGCCTATTAGGCATGCTACGGCGTGCAGCCCGATCCACAATAACACGCAACACGGCTCTTAGGCTCACCTCAATCATCAATCTCTCAAGTCTCAAGGGCTCATAATCGCGTACCACTCCGCCCAAAAGTGATAACATGTGATGTAATAGTGAATGATTAATAGATACTAAGATATGATATGAAAATGAAGAATCATGGCTGAGTATATAATTACAGTTAGAGTAGATAACTCAAAATAACAGAAATTATATCATTAGGTCTCAACCGAATAAGCACATAGACTAAACTTGATTTCCAACATGAATCACAACTCAATTATTCTAACAAGTAGGAATTACACAGATAGAACAAGATATAACAACAAAACAAGTCTTGTCATAGTCTTCTAGTCAACTTGAATCATAGTTACCCCGGTGCACACCCGCACACTCATCAACTAACATGTGCGTTACCCCAATACATTTCTTATAACATAGTATCCAGGGTTAAAAACCCTGAAATCCAAGTTTGGAAATGTACTTACCTCGAACAAGCCAAGTCCAATGCCGAGCAAGAAAAACAATACACTAGAAATGCCATCCCGCGCGTATCAACCTTTGAACGGCTTGAAACTAGCCAAAAGAAACTCAAAAACATCAAATAATGCCTAAGGAAACAATTATAAATGATAAAGGTAGAATCTTTACGCATTACTCAATGTCAACCAAAAAGCCTAACCCGAGCTCGCACCTCAGAATTCGACAAAACTTACAAATTCTGACAAACCATTCGATTACGAGTCCAAGCATACTAATTATGCTAAATTTCAACTGTATATCGATGTTCAAAACTAAAAAATTAGCTTTAAGAAAGTTTAGACGATACCACCAATTTCTCTTTAAAATTCATAATCCAAATGCCAAAATCAAAGATAGATTCATGAAATATAATCAAAACCGAGTAGAAAATAGTTACCCCAGTCCAAGTGGTGAAAATCCTCTCCAAAATTTCCCAAATCCGAGTTCCATAGCTAAAAATATGATATAATAAGCAAAAACCTCGATTTATAATTTCTGCCCAGTACTTTTCGCATTTGCGAAAAAAAGGACCGTTTATACGACAAATGGCCTGCTTCTGCGGAAACCATTGATGATCATCCATTCGCACACATGCACGAAGATCCCCTTCTGCCCAACCGCAGGTGCAACATCCACCAATGCTTCTACGCTCTTTTCGCTTCTGCAATAAAAATCACGTTCTTGCGGATGCACAGATGCGCCCAACATTTCGCTTCTATTGTCTCCCTTCATCCATCCTTGCTTCGATTTTGTGCCCACGTGACCGCATTTGCACCCACTACACCTGTGCCTATAACTCCATAGGTGCGACCCCACCAGATCACACAAAGACCAGCCATCACACATGAATAAAAGACGATCCGAAAAACGTCTGCAACTTAACCAAGCCCCTCGGTACCCCCAGAATATACTAAGAAGTCTCAAAACATAACATAGACCTACTCGAGGCCTAAAATTACATGTAGTAATGTCAAAACCACGAACACCACCACAGATAAAACTCGATGAATTTTTAGAACTTTCAACCTCCAAAACTCGTGCCGAATTATATCAAATCAACCCGAAATGACCTCAAATTTTGCACACAAGTTCTAGATGATATAACAAACCTATTTTCACTCCCAAAACAACAATTTGAACTAGATAACACCAAAGTCAACTCTTGGTCAAACTTATGAACATTCCAAACTTTCAAATTTTCAACTTTCGTCAAATAGTGTTGGAACATTCTAGAAATATCCAAATGCAAATTCCGGCATACGCCCAAGACCAAAATCACTATTCGGACCTAACAAAACCATCATAACTCTGATCATAGGTCAAATACTCCAAAGTAACTGGGTCAACTCTTCTAACTTAAAGCTTCCTAGTTGACAATCATTCTTCTAAATCAATGTCGGATCACATGAAACGAAAACTGACAATTGACACCTGGCATAATACATCATATGAAGCTACTCAAGTTTTCAAACAACTGAACAGAATGCAAATGCTCAAAACGATCAGTCAAATTGTTACAAGAGTCGAGATTATAGGCCAATGTCTAATAAAGAAAGAAGAAAATCAAATAAAGCCAAATGGAAAAGAGAAATAATGCAAATACAAGAAAATAGGAGCACCCCACCCCTCACTTAAGAAATTCCATTGACCCTCATGCAAAGAAGTAAAACAAGGGTGATAAAGTGACTCCCTAAGGCATTAGGCCTAATCATCAGCAACCTCAATGGTGAGAATGTACTCCTCATCCTCAAAGGCTAGGAGTTAATATCATCATCTCGTGGCAGTCCACCTCCCTTGGGCCATACCTAACCACTGTTGTGTGATAGTAGAAAAGGGATGGTCAAGCTGCAGATTAGCCAAGTTAACCTCCTATTTCCTAACCGAATATGCGTATTAACAGACATTAGTTATAAATTCTCCTTAACTCAAAACATCTGGTGATCCGTAGTAGTTTCCACCATATGAGGGTCAATCAGTAAAGTAATATCAACTTTATATTACGCATGTCTGGATTCTCCCGATAATAGTGAAACACCTCTGTCGCATGGTGCATCCTCAATATGTGAGTTATCATGCTCTTACAAATCAATCAATGTACCGAAAAAGGTCGGATCCCATCCATATGATCTAGCATGATCTTGCCCATATCAAACTCCATCCTAGTCAAGAAGGTACAAATCAAACAAACCTTCACTCTACACGCATCCGTCTCACTGGCAGTAGGCATGATATTTGCATTGATCAGGTATAGAAGAACCTTGTTCAAATGCTGAAAAGTACCCTTCTTCATATCCTTGTGGTACTCATTTACGACCCTCAACCAAGTGCCACATAATTTACCCCATATATATTTTGCCTAATATTCTGATAAGCTGGTTTCAGAGAAACCTCAAGAACGTTTTGTGGGAGCACTAAGTGAATCCCATCACAGTGTAGATCACCTTAGAAGAGAAGGGAATCATCGTACCCCTTACCTCAACCTCATACACATCATCCACATCCGCCTTCGGCTGCCAGCTCGCATAAAATTCTCTAACCATGTTGACATTCACAATATTTCCAGGACAGAACAAACTCTCCAAGCCCATAGCCCTGACGTTCTGATATAACACCGAAAGTTTTACGAGCTAAAAAGATGTCAAGCATGTGCAGAGATCTCCCTAATGCATAATTTCCACTCAGGGACCACGTTAACCTCGAGATCAATGTCCTACATATCCTCCTCCACTAGAGCTACAGCTTCTGCCCCTACTCCCTCTACGACTTTCTAGAGGCTACTTCGGAGGAACCACTATTAGCACACTTGCTTGCCTTGTGAGATGCATCCAATTTCACCCACACAATTACCAATTTTCAGTCATATAGCACACCCCACCAAACTTTATAAAAAAATTCAAACACCACTCACATTAACCAAAAATCATAAATAAGCACAAGATATAAGAAAATCCCATAACAACGATATATAATCTAGGCCAAATTAAGAAAAACAGACCAAAAGTCTACAAAACAAAACCTACCTAGGGTTTGAAAGANGGGGGGGGGGGGGAGGAGGCGTTCAAAACTTGGGAAAAACTTTTATTTTTTAAATTAGGCTGAAAAATACCCTACTGGGCTGTGGTACCCATTTTTTCTAGCGCGGCATGAGGCATTGCGCCTCACGTGGCGCACCGGGCCAATTTTCTTGGAGTTACACTCTCTTGTGCTTTTGTGCCTTCTAGATTTCTTCCCTACTCCATGTTATACCTTTTTCTGCCCAATTCATGCCAATAATTGTTCCTACAAATATCAAAACTATAATTATTCATAATCTATAACCAATTAAACTACTCTACGAAAGCAAGAAAAAGATTAGAAGTAGTTCTAAAATAGTCGTCAGCTTGACTTTATCACTAAAGCTCATTTTATCATAATGCTAGAAGATTGCTTGTCAAATCCTCCAATAAAATACAATTTCAACCAATGATCATTCACCTTAAAACTTTCTATCCCTTCCTCATTTTTAATTTCAATTGCCCCATACGCAAGACATATTTCATCACAAATGGTCTAGTCCACCTCAAATTGAATTTTTTAGGGAAGAACTTGAGTTTACTATTACATAGTAGGACTTTTTTCCCTTCATGAATTTCATTTGTCTTAATCAAACGATCATGCCACTTCTTGGTCTTCTCCGTAAAAATTTGCGTATTTTTATATGTATCTAATCTTAATTCCTCTAACTCATTCTGCAAAAACATGTGCTCGCCTGGAAGATTAAAACTATGATTAAGAAACTTCATTGGCCAATAAGATTTATGTTCTATCTTAATAGGTAGATGACATGATTTGCATACACTAGCTTGAACGGTGAAGTCTATATGGTTGTTTTTAATGCAAATTTTTATGCTCATAGAGCTTTATCAAACTTGATAGACCAATCCTTATGAGGGGCACTAACCGTTTTCAAGAATTTGTTTAAGCTCACGGTTGGATACTTCAACTTTCCTACTCATTTGGGCATGATACCGAGTTTCTATTTATGTTACTTGGACAACGATGCAAAATTGTTTACAAAGTGCGACACATTGTCACTAATAATGACTCGAGGTGTCAAAGCACACAAAAATATTTTTCTACTATAACTCACACACCACTCGAGTATCAGTGATCTAAGTAGAGATTGCTTTGAACTATATAGAGACGTAGTCAATGGCTACTGGGATATACTCATATGATTGTAACGATGGAAACTAACCCATAAAGTTATACCCCACACATCCATAATTTTACATACCAGAATTGAGTTCAGAGGCATCGCATACCTCTTGCTAATGTTACTTGCCCTTTGACACTTATGAGAAGCAGCGGCATATGCCTGTTCGTGTTTTTATAATAATGGCCAATAGAAATGCGGTTCCATGACCTTTGTTGCAGTACGAGTCACCGTAGTGCCCTCCAACTGCTCCATCATAGCAATGAAATAAAATACTTTCCATTTCTCTTTCTGCTACATATCTTCGAATCACACCATCTGCACATAATTTAAATAAGAAAGGGTCATTCCAAAAGTAACTTTCTACCTCACATTGCAGTTTTCTATTTTGATCACGAGAGAGGTCATGAGGAAACCATGTACTGGCCAGCAAACCGGCTGTATCAGGGGAACGTTTCTCTTATTTTACAGTTTCTATAGGTGGTTTCTCATGTTGAGATAGATGATCTGCGACTTGATTCTTAGTGCCTCTTCTATCCTTGATCTCGAGGTCAAACTCTTGTAGCAACAATACCTATCGCATCAGATACGGCTTGCACTTCTTCTTATGCAGCAAATGTTTCAATGTTGAGTGATCGATGTACATAATCACCTTGCATCCCATTAGATATAATCTAAATTTGTCAAAAGCAAAAGACACAACAAATAACTCATCCTATGCAGTGACATAATTCTCTTGGGCATCATATAGAGTTTGACTTGCATAGTAGATATTCCTAGATATCTTATCTTTTCTCTGTCCCAAATGTCATGACCCCAAATACAGGCTAGTTGTGATGGCGCCTATCATGGAAGTAGGCCAGCCAAAACCCAAACTCGAATCATAATAAGCTTCCCTTTTACATCTTTACTAAATTGATTTCCCATAAAGGTTCCTTTAAACATTTATAAAATAGTTAAATCTATACTGAACATTAAATACAACCCCCGAGAACCCGGAGTCACTGGTCATGAGCATCTACATAAAATATACAACTTAACAAAAAATAAATTCTATAATAGTAAGAAGGAGAGGGAGCAGGACTGCGGACGCATGCACCTACCTTGCAAACCTCCGAGAATCTCTAGAACAAACAGACAGCTCACCCTGCCCTAAAACCTGAATCTGCACACAAGGTGCAGGGAGTAATGTGAGTACACCAACTAAGTAGTAATGAAAATAAATCAGGTCTGAGCAGCAAGAAATACTTAAAATCAATGTCGTCAAATCACAAGATGCACAACCTTTCTTACCAACAGTATAACATAGATACATGAAATCATCATGCCTTAAAACCAACTTCTGAAAAATCCTTTAAAGTATGCATATTTTTAACAACTTCAAACCGAAAGATTTAGTATGAAAATGAAAGTAGTAAAATCATAAGCAGCCCCTCAGGAAAAAACATGTATCATAATCAGACCCTCGGGCATGCCTCACAGTCACTCAGCACCTCACAATCAGTCAGCACCTCACAGTCACTCATGCGTTTCAATCACTCGTCACTCGGCACCCGGTGCGCTCACTGGGGGTGTGTACACACTCCGGAGGGGCTCTTTCAGCCCAAGCGCTAATATCACTCAGCACCTCACCATCACTCTGGCCCTCAGCCACACTCAGCAGAACCACCCAAAAGGCCCCTCGGGCGAATCGGTAAAACAGGGTACTCGACCCAAAAAATCATTTTAAATCTCAAAGTAGTGGAAATCAGGCTGAGTTTCGAAAAAAATAGTATGCACAATGCTGCTGAGTGAAATCATCAACAAATCGTGAGGAAAAACAGCAGTAAAAAGCCCTCAAGGGGTCTAAACAGATCGGCACGAGGCCCCAAATACGGCTTATTGCCCAAATATTTCAACAAATCTTTAGAACATAGTTTAACATAAGGTTTTGAGTAAAATATGCAACTCATTAGTTGCCGCAGAGAGGACCTAGTCCAGTCCAAAAATCAGTATGCGCCACATACTCGTCATCCGACATGCGCGCCATTCTAAAATCAGAGAGAAATATGCAGTCCAGGGTTCCATACCCTCAGGACAAGATTTATAACCATTACTTACCTCTACCGGGCCACAACACTAGTCCGCAATGCTCTTGCCCTCAAATTGGCTCCCGATTGCTCCGAATCTAGCCAAAACTAGTGTAACATCATCAATATATATCAAAGGAACTCAACCCAATCGAAAACTATCAAATTATACAAGAATCTCGAAATTTGGCCAAACCCGAGCCCCGGGCCCACGTCTCAGAATTCGATAAAATTGGCATCATTAGAACCTCGTGCTCCCACTATTCTATACATACCAAGAACACTAAAATCGGACCACAATTGCCCACTCAAATCCTCAAAAGAAAAATGAATTTCCCATGCACCCTTCTTCCCCAATTTGGGTTTAATTCCAGCAAATTCTATGGTTTTAATTACTTAGAAATCGAAATATAAACGAGTTATGAAGTTTAAAACCTTACCTCCAAGTGATTCCCTTCAATTCCCTCTTCAGTCCTCTCAAAAGTGCTCCCAACTTCGTCAACAATGGAGGAAATATGAGCTAATCTCGCAAAACAGGCCTTTTAAAACATTCTGCCCAGCCATTATATTTTCTTCACTGCGATCGCGAACATTGGCACGCGATCGCGATGCACAGACCAACCAACCAATGCGATCGCAGACCAAAACACGCGATCGCATAGAAAAATTCTCCACCCCACACACGCGCCTCAAAATACTCTACGCGATCACAGAAATTCCCACGTGATTACACTGCCTATCCTGACCAACCTACGCGATCGCAACCCTAACCACGCGATCGCATAGAAAAAAATGCTTGCCCCACTATTTTACTCTACGCGATCGCAAACATCCTCACGCGATCGCGTAGAAGGAAACCAGAACCTCACACCAGCAGAAATCTGCCCAGTTTTCAACCCATGAATTGGTCCGTTAACCAGCCAAAACACACCCGAGGCCCTAGGGACCTCAACCAAACATACCAACATATCCCATAACATCATTCAAACTTAGTCGAGCCTTCGAAACACCAAAAACAACGCAACAACACCAAAATCACATCAAATTCAAGCCTATGAACTTGGAAACTTCCAAATTTCGCCAGCTACGCCGAAACCAACCAAAACACCTCTGATTGACCTGAATTTTTGCAGACATATACAAAAATGACATTACGAATCTGCTCCAACTTCCGGAATTCCATTGACCCGTATAGCCTATTTTCCACTGCCGACCGGAAATCGCCAAAAACTAACTTTAGCCAATTCAAGCCTTATTCTACACCGGACATCAAAACATCATTCCGAACACACTCCTAAGTCTCGAATAACCTAACGAAACCATCCGAGCCATAAAATCCGCATTCCGAGGTTGTTCACCAATAAGTCAACTCTCAGTTAACTTTCTCAACTATTAGGCTACCTTGAGAGACTAAATGCCTCAATTCTCACCATGACCACTCTGAACCCGAACCAACTGACCCAACACACATAAATGAAGTTGAACCACATAAAATGAAGCAGAAACAGGGGAAACGGAGCTAAACTCTCTGAACGACCGGCCTGGTCGTTACATCCTCCCCCACTTAAACATACGTTCGTCCTCGAACGTGCCAAGAGTTGT
>MDKI01097340.1:0-13240 GCA_005239505.1 Nicotiana paniculata | reverse complement strand
GGGGGAGGGGGGAACATGAGAGCAGGAGTGAATATTAAAGGGAGTTTTATGAATGTAACGTCGAATATCTTGCAATGCCTTACAAAATCATTTAACAAATCAAGCATTTTGGTAGAAGCTGGTCAAGCTTATGAATAGCACCAAATTCATCAAGATCTAAGTGATCCACGAAGTATAGTGAAAGTATTAACATCCATAGATACTGCGGTGGGCAGTATACGAGTTTCTTAACTGACTTTGACAGAACGCTATCCCAATCCATGTTTCAATGTTTTAAGAGATTGTAACAACATTTTATCTAAGATGCCATCAAAAGACGAAAGAGAACTAAAATTTTGAATATATAATGTTTTGTTCATCAAACTAACCTTTCAACCATTACTTAAATACATTTCTTCCACCTTCATTATTAAAAAACTATATAAATCAAATTAACATAATCATTCATAACGATATGTCAAGTAACATCTTAAACTTCGCGTCCAATCATATAAAATGTGAAGCACAGAGTAACAGAAAAAGGGAAAAGAAAGTGTTTCTACTAATGTAGGATACATAGATAAACTTATTCTAGACAAACAATTTTTATGTGTGTTGTTCACTATATACCACTTTTTTTTAATAAACGCGGTGTATGGGCAAGCATACGCGCACCTTGATTAATACCACGGGATGCTTGCCACCTCCCACAAGCAACAGGTACCATAACTCTACCCGCCAAGGCTCGGACAGATGGAAAAAAATCACCTACTGTTTTTGTCTCCGCTGGGATTTGAACCTAAGACCTTAGGTTTCCAATCCAGCTTCATTGACCACTAGGCCACACCCTTGGGTGCCTATATACCACATATTACCCAAAGCTCATTCTAACATCTTAACTAAATCTCTCCAATTTCAAGTAAATATCCAATTTGTCCCCATCCCTAAGCTCCAATTTTTTTTTTAATCTTATTTTCTTAAAATTGGTACATAAATCAAAAAAATTGAACACAAAACGAGTAAAAAAAGAAAAAGTAAAACTAACCGCTATCGCCAATGAGGAGGAGCTTGATAAGATAATCATAATCTGCTCGTGCCCTAGCTGGTGGAGCTGCCATCGTCTTCTCCAATAGATGTCTTAATCACCAAATGCAAAAACCCTAGAAATCAGAAAATTGATTATATCATAAATAAATTTGCATTTTTGGTTTCTGTATAGAAAAAGAACGAAAGTTGTAAATTAAATAAAGTTAAATATACGTACCAAGAGATAGGGACCAGAAATGTTGAGAGAAATACAGAGGTTTTTGAGAAGGTCAGAAAGTCGTCGGCAACATTGGGCTGAAGGGGGAAAAATGGTCAGAACAAGAATATACGAAGCCCAGGTGGGGTTAAGTATAGTTTCTTGTCTATATTCAGGACTAGTGGTTATTGGTATTTGTAATCTTTGGGAAGTGGACCATTTCTTCCTCCAATTCTATTTTTTTAAGGAAAAACAAAAGAGATTCTTTTTTATTTTTTATTTTTTTCCTATTCGGTATCTGGTACTCGCTTGGCTAGAGGTATTCGTAGTTAGTACGGTTTGATATTTTTATGCGGCAAAGGGTCTAATCTGCCCGTCTACTATCATCAATATTTTTAAAAAGCCCTCAGTTATACTATTAGGACATTCAAACCCCTAATGTTATACTATTATACATAAATACCTTTATTTTATAGTTTTTCTTCTTGTAGTTGTTGCATGTTTCAGTTTTGAAGTGATCTCGATTTGTAGTTGTTGCATGTTGTGAGTATATATCAAGGTGGATTTATTGTCTTCTGGTTTAGGGTTTTATCTCAGAGGTGGTTGTTCTGTGATGTTGACTGAGATTCAGTATTTTTTCTTTGTTTATTAGCTAAGGTGGTCCTAAATGTAGGACCCTTGAATACAATTTCTTCATTAAACTATTTAAGTGGTTGAATTTTAGTGCACTTTTGCTTTCTTTGTCAATTTTTTATGAAGGGGTGGCCCATAAACTTAACTTTTTTTGTGGATTCTTTTGTACATGTTGTATTTCTTTATTCATGGGACCCTATGTCTCACATGTCATTTTCTGCCTATTTTTATTCATATTTTTTTACTTTTTACATTCTGTCTCACGAAATTTTTATTCATTTTCTGCCTATTTTTTTTACTGTTTGATAATCATTCTTATTTGCTATATTTACTAGGTTATTGGAGATGGTCTTAGTTGATTTAATATTCAATTATGAAGGTGCATGGGTTACACATCCAGAAGTTGGATACACAAAGAATAAACTGCACACTTTGTCAGTGTATGATCCAAACTTGCTTTCTTATATAGATATAGAATCTGAATTCATAGTTGAGATAGAGCTTTTAGAGGTTCAACAACTTATAGTTACTGGACCTTCTGGTAAATTGTATGAGGTTAAAGGGGATGTGGGGATTAGAAAGTTGACATCCTTGCTTTCTAATGAATATAATGTAGTGAACCTATATGTTGTGGATGGATTTGACCCCCTTATTGAGTGTATTCCCAATATTGTTGATTATAGTGCTTCATTTCAGATTTTAGATGAAGCTGGTACTGACTGTACCTTAAGTGAAATAGGTTCTAACTCTAGTTCTGATTCTGATGGATGTGATTCTGAAGGATATGATTCTAAAGAATTAAATTTACTCAAAACTCAAAAAAAAAGACATAACTGAGAATTTAAATGATTGCAAGGAGATATATAAAGGTATGGCCTTTAAGAACATACCAGAAGCTAGGAAGTTTATGAAGTTGTATGCTATAGCCAACAAGAAAGTCTTAAAATTGAGGAAGAGTGACAAAATAAGGGTTAGGTATAGATGCATTGCGGGTTGTCCCTTTCTTTATTTAATATTCAAAGATGGTAATGCATGGGTTACTGTAAAGACATTAGAGTTAGAACATAATTGTGGCACTGCATATGATAATAATACTGTTGATTTCAATACCATTGCACATTACTTTAAGGGAAAGCTACAGGATAATAGAGCAACACATACTATGAAAAATATGGAGAATAAAGTGACAAGGGATTAGGGCTTACCAGTTAAGCAGGAAAGCAGGTAACTACAACAGTAAGTCCAGAATCAAACGGCCTTGGCTTTCAGCCGGCCAAGATCAGAAACAATAAGCAAAGAGAATTAGAGTAAAGAATCTAAGTTTCAATGAGAGTATTAGAGTTCGAGTCCATCCTAAAGGGGAGAGGGGAAAGGGTTTAAATAGTGTTAAATTAGACAGACAAATAAGTGAAGTAATCAAATACTTAAAATCAATTGAAGTCAAAGTTCAGTCAATTATCAGGGCATAACAACGTGTAATCAGGCGAGTAACATTTAAAATAAGGAAATAACAGTCAATTTCAAGGCAAATAAGGTAAGAAAATAAAGGAAACATGGTATATTGAGCCGAAGTAAGGAAATTTTTAGTCATATACGGAAAAGAAAAATATTTAAAATAGTAAGGAAGGAAAGATTTAAACCCTAATTTTTAGGTAAAACACATAAATCAGCAGAAATAAAAAGACAAAGAGTCACATGCTTCATAGAATGAACATAGACAGGAATATACACAAAGAACACATAATCGAACCAGATCTGGTCCCAAAATAAAAGGTCTGAAACCCTAATCTTAGGTAAACCATAAAATCGATAAAAAATAAAGGTAAAAAATCAAATATTTTAGTAAAATGAACAAATACAGGAGGTTGTTCAAAAAGAAAAGTCAGAATCGAACCAGGTCTGAAACCCTAATTTAGGGCAAATAAAGGAAATTAACAAGAATAAGCAGATTCACGCATAATGAAGCGAATATAGACGAGATAATGCTAAAAATCAAAATTTGAACCAGTTTAGGTTCAAATCAAAGAGAATCTGAAACCCTAACCTTTAGGGCTAAGTAAGAATCCGCAAGAGATACGTAAAACAACCGTACTCACAAAGAATACGGGATGAACACGGACGGAATACACAATAGGTTAAGGATTTTGAACCAGATTTGGTTCGAATCTCTCAAGATATGCTTGCCATTTTAGACAAGCCATTAGGAAATACCAAAATCGGGTAGTCAGTAAGGAGATAGGACCAAATAGGGTAAGTAATCATAGATTGATTCCATTCCTGGGGTTAGAATCATGGAGATTTTGAGTGACGGCGCTAGGGTTTTGAGAGGAGAAAAAGAGAGAGTTTGAGGGCGGCGGACTGGGTGAAATGGGTTACGGTTAGATGGGTAGGTTATAATTAAAAAGTGATAGAGTGGTACGAGTCGTTGATCTTCAGGTTGGGTCGGGTGTTTTGGACGGCTATTGGTCTAGGTTAATAGGTATTTGGGTATTGGGCATTGGGGTATTGGGTTGGTGTATTGGGCTGGGGTAATTGGGCTGGGGTAATTGGGTAGTGTATAGGTCAGAAATTGGATTTTTAGGGGCTATATTTTAAATACCCAATTTAATAAATAAATAATTTATAAAAAAAATAATAAATAGCAAAAATATCACTCGTGTATGCAAATGATTTAAAATAATTACTTAACGTTATAAAAATATAAAATTCATTTTCTTGTATAAATAATGTAATTATGCATATATATATGGGCTATTATTGCAAAATATGTAATTTTAGCCCAAGGGTGCAAAAATACAATTATAATAAATATATAAAAAATATTTAAAATTTAATACGGATATAGATGATGAAAATTAAATGATAAATCATCATAAAATTTATTTGAGATGCAGTTAATAATTACTTATATAATAAAATACAGGAATAAATTGATTAAAAGTTTTTTTTAAAACTATAGAAAATTATGAAAAAGTACTTGATGATGCTCATGTATTTTTGAGAAATATAAGGAAAAATTGGGTATCAACAACGATGAAGAGCATTCCAGTGTTCACTACTAGGGTTGTGAGTATATTTACTCAATCTACTAACATCATATGCAATATCAGGTCGTGTATAATTCATGAGAAATATTACATTACTAATTATTTTAGCATATTCAGTTTGAGAAATACTAGATTCCTTATTCTTTTTCAAGTGTATGCTAGGATCATAAGGAGTTCTCATAGGTGCTACATCAAAACAATTAAACCTTTTCAATATTTTCACAATAGAATGAGACTGAGACAATGAAAAACCATTAGAAATTGTTTTGATTTTAACTAAAATCACATCAGCTTCTCCAAGATCTTTCATTTCAAATTTAGAAGACAAAAAATTCTTAGTCTCATTAATAACATTCACACTAGGGCCATAGATTAACATGTCATCCACATACAAACATATAATAACACAATTTGATCCTCTCATCTTGGAATAAACACAAGTATCAGATGCATTAACGACAAAATCATTACCCATTAATGTGCTATTAAACTTTTCGTACCATTGCTTAGGTTTATTCTTTAGACCATACAAAGACTTTCTCAATTTGCACACTTTATTGTCCTTGGATCATAAATTCCTCAGGTTGAGACATATAGATCTCTTCCTCTAAATCACCATTTAGGAAAGCCTTTTTAACATCCATCTGATGTATCACTAAATTATGAATAGCGGCTAAAGCAACAAGAGTTCTAATAGTTGCTATCTTAGTCATCGGAGAATAAGTGTCAAAGTAATCAAAGTATTTCTTTGGTTAAAACCCCTAATAACAAATCTAGCCTTATATTTCTCAATTGTACCATCAGGTCTCAGTTTCTTCTTAAATATCCACTTGCTACTTATGGGTTTACAACCTTTAGGAAAATCCGACAAGTCCCAAGTGTGATTAGAAACTATAGAGTCTAATTCACTTTTAATGGCCTCTTTCCAAAAATTAGCATCTATTGACCTTATTGCTTCACTGTATGTCTTAGGGTATTCTTCTATTAAATAGATTGACACTAATTCATCAATCAAAACATCAAGATCAATATTTTCAGTCAAGAAAGTACTAATAAAGTCAGGACCAAAACTAACTTCAATTCTACGCCTCTTACTTCTTCCAAGTTTATTTTCATGCTCATTAGCAATAACACTAGAAGAAGGCACTGTCACGATCCAAATTTTCCTCCGTTGGGTATCGTGATTGCACCTAGTCTTAAGGACTAGGTAAGCCTAATATTCATGGAATAGAAACAATAATAAATAAAATCTAATATTTTTCTGAAATAAAGAATTTCTTTATACAATGAGCATATTCCCAGAAACCCGGTAATACAAGTCATAAGCTCTACAGAGTTTGCTACAACTTCTAAATACAACTGTTTGGAAGTAAGTAAAAACAGTGTAAATACAGAATAGGAAGGTGACTCTGAAGCCTGCGAACGCGACGACAGGTCTACCTTGAGTCTCCTCATCAAGAATCCGCACAACGACTAACGAGCAATACCTATATTTGCACAAAAATGTGCAGAAGTGTAGTATGAGCACACCACAACGGTGCCTAGTAAGTATCAAGACTAACCTCTGTAAAGTAGTGACAAGGACTAGTCAAGACACCCACTGGTCTAATAAATTGAACAAGCATAAGTACAGGAGATAACGGAAACATAACCTCTATCTATTATCTACACAATATGACTCGCAACAGAACGACTACAATAAGGAAGAAAACAATAAACAGTAACGGATCACAGAAATAATACACCGAATGATGTACGGGAACACAACACAAGTTCGGAAATCACAACACAATAAGGGCAAGTAGTAACTCAACACTGCATTAGTCTCCACATCAGGCCTTAGCCACAAATCCCAATAAAATTGTCAAAATCTTCGACGGTAAACTTTCACCCGCAAGTTTTTTATGTTGAAAGCTTTAAGGTAATATCCTTTTTAATGGAAAATTCTTTTGAAATATAGTTTCTAGAGAAATATCTCTCAAACATAGTTTTCTTCAAGATAAATTCTTTTCAAATATACTTTTCCAAAGGAATGTCCTTCAAACATAGTTTTATTCAAGATAAATGTTTTTCAAATATACTTTTCCAAAGGAATGTCCTTCAAACATAGTTTTATTCAAGATAAATGTTTTTCAAATATACTTTTCCAAAGGAATGTCCTTCAACATATTTTTATTAAAGATAAATGCTTTTCAATTGGACTTTCCAAATAATTGTCTTTCAAACATAGTTTCTTTGATAAAATCTACTGGGATCTCGTCCCGTAGTTCCGAATTTATCACACAATACAGAGGATCTCCCAGAATACGTCCGTAGTGCCAAAATAATATGCAGTGCTGGGGGATCTTCCGGAATACATCCGTAGTCCCAAAGTAAATATGCAGTACATGGGGATCTCCCAGAATACGTCTGTAGTCCCAATTTAAATATGCAGTACATGGGGATCTCCTGGAATACGTCTGTAGTCCCAATTCAGATATGCAGTGTAACAAACAAAGACAACAATTATAGCACAACAGAAAACTCGTACATCACCACATCAAATATAAAGCAACCATGAAAATAATACAAGGTACGACGAATAAATCAATACAAGATCTTCAATTCACAAAGAAACAGTAGAACATCGTTCACAAGGAATAATCACGGTAAAGAAATACTAAGTGTAAAGAGAACAATTTGACCAGGGAAAAACAAGAAAAAGCAATAAATTCACAAAATTCAAGTCAAACAATAAGAAGCCAACACAAGTCAAATAATTCCAAGTAGGGACAAGTCGACTAAGATATAAGTTATCTAAACCCTTTATGAGGTTGACCAATTATGAGAGATTTTCAATAATTCAATTAATTATAGGCAGCTTACGAAAATATAGCATGACGATAGAAGAGGTAAAACCTTTGGTTAAGTCAAAATCAGGGTCAAGTAGGCGATAAGGGTGAATCCTAAAGCAATTAGCTCTAATCAAAGCATGTAGAGGTGAAGCTAGCAATTTAGAACTCAAGCGTATCAAGAACAACTCCATACAAGGTGAATATAAGGACCTAAGAACCCTAAAAGGTCAACCTTCTACAAATAAGTCTGAGCACACACTCATCACCTCGCGTACACGGACTACAATCAACATAGAAGACTCAAATCCTAAGGGGTGAAAAGGCCTCCGGGCGACTCAAAACCAACTAGAACAACTTCAAAACACACATAAAATTTATAAGGAACTACTCCGGTCAATAAAGCTTCAATCTTTATCAAATTCTACAAATGGGTCCAAAAGTCGACCCCCGGGTCCGCACCTCAGAACCTGACAAATTTTACAAAAATCTGAATACCCATTCCAATATGAGTTCAACCGTACAAAAATTACCAAATTCCGATACCATTTCGTCCCTCAAATCATCATTTTTCATTTTTTGAAATTTTCTTCAAAAACCAACATTTTTCCCAACCAAAAACACAATTTAAATGATAAAAACAAAGACTAAATCATGGAATATATTTAATTCTAGACGAAGAACACTTACCCAATCGGATTGCTTGAAAACCCCACCAAGAATCACTCAAAACCGAGCTCTACAAGTCAAAATATGGAAAAAATGGCAAAACCCTCGAATATAAACTCGCTGCCCAGGCGTGATCGCACCTGCGATGAAAATAGCCGCTTCTGCACAACATCAGGTGCGCACAACCAACCACACATGCGCTCCATTCTCGCTCATGCGCTCAAGACTCCACTCTTGTGAAGCCGCACGTGCGTTCCATTTATCCGCATCTGCGGAGACTGCCCAGGCCAGTCTTGCTCGAACATGCGCCTCCTCCTTCGCACCTGCGCCCAAGGTCTGCAGGTGCGATTACACCAGAACAACTCAGCCTTCCCACAACTATGGAATTCATCTGCGACTCATCTGAAACACACCCGGGGCCCTCGGGACCCCTTCCAAGCATACCAACAAGTTCCATACTCTAACACGAACCCGCTCGAGGTCTCAAATCACATCACAACACGACGAAGTTATGAATCGCACCATGAATCGAACTTATGAACTTCCTATTCTTTAAACTTCTAAACTCATGCCGAAACCTATCAATTCAACCCGGAATGACGCCAAATTTTGCAGACAAGTCCCAATTCACATAACGGAGCTATTCCAACTCTCGGAATCGCATTCCTACCCTGATATCCCAAAAAGTCAAATGTGGTCAAACCACTCCAATTTTCAAACGTCAAATGTTCCAACTTTCGTCGAATTGCCTCAAATTACTCCACGGACCTCCAAGTCCAAATCCGGATGCACGCCTAAGCTCAAAATAACCATTCGAAGCTGTTGACATTATCCAAAACTTATTCCGGAGTTGTTTACATAAAAAGTCAAATTCCTGCCAAATTCCACCGCTTAAGCTTCCGAAATAAAAATCCTTGTTCTAATTTGACTCCGAATCATCCGGTAACTGAATCCAACTATGCACGCAGGTCGATATACATAATATGAAGTTGTTCAAGACCGTATGCCATCGAACGTAGCTTAAATTCTTAAAATGGCCGGTCGTGTCGTTACAGGCACAATATGAGAATTAACAGACATAGATGTAGAAGCATTATTAGGAACATCACTTGGCATATTTCTTTTCAATGGAAAAACATGCTCAAAAAATTCTGCATCTCTAGATTCACAAATAAAATTATCATTCAAAGACATAAATATATATGCAACACTATTTTGAGCATAACCAATGAAAATAGCATCAAAAATTTTGGGTCCAACCGTTACTTGTTTAAAATTGGGTAGACCAACCTTAGCCAAACACCACCACACTTTTAGAATTTTCAAGTTAGGGGAAAATCCTTTCCATAACTCATACGGGGTTTTATCTAACTTCTTATGAGGGACTTTATTAAGAACATAGCATGCATATAAAACAACTTCCCCCCACATATTATCAGATAAACCCGAACTCAAAAGCATAGAATTCATTATTTCCTTAAGGGTTCTATTTTTCCGGTCGACTACACCATTTTATTGGGGAGTATAGGGAGCACTAAACTCATGTATAATACCATTTTTCTAACAAAAGGCTTCTAGAATATTAGTACTATATTCACCACCCATTTCAGACCTAAGTCTCTTGTTTTTTCTGTCTAATTGATTCTCTACTGTTGTCTTATATTTCAGAAACATGCTTTTAGCTTCATCTTTTGACTTAAGAAGATATACCTTAGTGTATCTAGAAAAGTCATATACAAAGGTTATGTAGTATTTCTTTCCACCTTTAATAACAGTGTTCTTGAAAATCTGTTAAGTCTGAATGTAATAGTTCAAGCACTAGTTACATTCTTAAAATACTTTTTGGTATGTTTTGCTTCTAACAAACAGGACACTTAGAAAAATTATCAACATTAACTACAAGAATTAATTCTATTTTTCTAAGTCTTTTAATAGAAGTAATATTAACATGGCCTAGTCTACCATGCCACAAATCAATATACTCAGCAATATAAGCAGAATTGAAAGAACTGGCATTATTAGTTATCTCTTTAGAGATGTTAAGTACAAATAAACCCCCACTAAGGTAACCCTTCCCAACAAAGTCTCCCCCACGAGAAATAACAGCTTTATCATATTCAAAAATAAGTTTAAGGCCTGCTTTATTGAGAAGCGCACCAGAAACTAAGTTTCTACGAAGGGAGGGTACATACTGAACATTGTTCAAGGCTAAGGTTTTTACAGAAGTTAACCTGAGGTGAATTTTTCTTTACCTATAACTCCATTTGTGGTGGAGTTACACATATAGATACACTCTCCATTAGCAGATTCCTCAAAGTCATGATACAGCTCCTTGTGGGCGCAAATGTGCCTGGAAGCTCTTATGTCCAGTATCCAGTCAGTCTTGTTAGCCACCATGTTCGCCTCAACAACCACAAAAGCAATGACATCACCACCCTCGGTAAGGTTAGCTTGGACTGGAGCTATTCCTCCATTCTTTGAGCTTTGTCCTTGTCTCTGGTTGCACTGAAAAGCCTTGTGACCAATTTTGCCGCAGACATAGCAAGGTCCTTTCGACTTTTGAATATGGCCCTCCGGCTTATTGAAGTAATTCTGCTTCTTCACATGTCCTTTCTTTTGGCCTTTCTTCGGTTTTCCTTTAAATCTATCTTTCACAAAAGTACTAGAAAATTCCACAAGGTTAGCTTTAGAAGAATTAAGAGAGAGAGATTTCATCTTATCCTTAAGCCACTCAGACTCATTATCTTTGAGACGATTTGCTTCATCATTCCTCATGTGATTAATCAGTTCTTGAAGAGTTAAGTTTTTCTTCTTGTGTTTCAGTTGATTCCTGTAATCACTCCAGGAAGGTGAAAACTTTTCAAGAAGAACATTAGCCTGAAGAATCCCACACATCTCCATGCCCTCGTTCAAAACATCAGTAGTCAAGTTCTAATACTCGTGAACTTGTTCCATGATTGGCTTATCATCAACCATCTGAAACTTGATCCATTTTCCAACGACATACTTCTTCTTTCCCGCATCATCAGCACCATATTTCTTCTCCCAACCGTCCTATATGACTTTAGCAAATTTATAATTTATAAACAAATCAAAGAGAGGGTTAGTCATATGATTAAGCAGATTCCCTCTCACTATTTTATTCTCTTTTTCAAATTTCTTATTAGCAGCATCATTAGCAACAACAATATTAGCAGCATTAGAACTATCAGCTACAATATCAGCAGGAGGACCGTTAAACAAAACATAATCAACTTCTAATTGTTCAAGAAAAATTAAAAGTTTCTGGGACCGACACTTATAATTGTTTTCATTTAAAGGCTCAAGTTTTGAGAGATCAGGAAGTGTTTTGTTCAAAGTGATGGCCATTATTCAAAATTATATGCGATATCGCTTTCAAATTGTAAGAAAAATGAGTAGATAATATTGACTAAGAACAAGAAGGAAAGAAGAACAACTTATCAAAAATATTGTGTCGTGAAAAGCCGCTACTTTGAAAGTGATTTCAGTGCAAATCGTTAAGGCCAGTCGCTCCCTAAGGTTCCAATGCACCTCCAAACACGTGCACTCGTAGTTGGAAGTTTATAATTTACACAAAAAAGTTGCCCAGAAAAAAGAGAGGATGAAGGTATTTTCTGTAGCTGTTATAGAAATTAAAAATGTTGCAGGAAGAAAGTAATGATTAGTGATGCGAGGCTAGAATTCATGGTTTATCATGTTATATGCCGTACATTTTATGTGCGTTAATGATAAAAATACACTTTTTATGTGAATAATAGAGTCTATTTCATGTGTAGGTGAATTGGAGATGGAAACCGAGCTAAATGGATGCAAATACATCGAAAATACGCTCAGGAGGCGAGGAGGAGTGCACCTAGCGTTATCCAGGCATTGGAGTCCAAACTCCAGCCCTAGCCTGGAGTTAGCCAGGAGTTGGAGTCCAAACGCCAGCCCTATCCTGGCGTTATCCAGGCGTTAAGGCCCAAACGCCAGGCCCCTGTTTCGGTCAATTCCGAGTTTTGACAAGTTTAAGTGTTTCCCGGTTGGAATAGAAGTCTCCTACACGATTAGGGTTTGTCCTAAACATATAAATAGACCCCTAAAACACAACTTAACGAGGATTGGAAGGCAGACGAAGGATTTGAAGAGAGAAAACCATTGAAGTGACAAAAACATTGATTTTTACATCTTTTATTCATTACTTTGTAGTTCAAGTATGCAAGTTATTTTGAGTTTGATTCTTATGAACATGTCTAGCTAACTTCTTTAATCTAGGGATTTGGTAGAACCCGTTGGGGATGAATTTGTTGTGATATTAATATATTTTGGTTGATCAATCTCTATTTGTTCAACTACGTTCTTGTTGTAGTTGATTGAAGGGCCCTCAATTAGCTGTGCCTATTTATTATGTATCTACTCGAGAGAGAGTGCATATTTAGGTAGTTGTTTGAACAACATCAATCCCGTAGTATAGACGAAATTCATAACCGAGGGTGTAGAGGTTAGATTAGAGATAATGATACCTCGGGTGCAATCTAAAGTGAACTGTATTGCAATCTAACTAGCGTAACTTGAGAGAGTGCGTCTAATAAATTATCATAATTACTTGAGAGAGATTTATGGTAGATAGAGTGTTCATGATTGATATAGACGATTAATTAAACTATAAGAAATATCCGAGAAAGAATTCACCAACGGGGAAACCAAACCTTAGACCTTTATTATCATTATTTACAACACATTTTTAGTAATTGCTAGTTTATTATTACTGTCAATAGAATTAGTAAAACATCACCAAGTTATATTAAAAGTCTTGAGAGAATTGATTGAGTAAAAGT
>MDKI01212977.1:0-13190 GCA_005239505.1 Nicotiana paniculata | reverse complement strand
GCACAACTGGCGGAATTCCAGTTTAGTTGCCGTAAAATGCCAAAAAAGGTAGTTTGGTCATTTTGAAGTGTTGTTTATGGTTCCTTGGTTCGTATATTATGTCCCAAACCATTATCAGGTGATCCGATTCTGGCTCCGAACCACGGCGTCGGGCTTGGACCACGGCATGTAATATTACAGGCACGACTGGTGGAATTCTAATTTAATTGCCATAAAATGCCACAAATGTAATTTGGTCATTTCAAAGCATTGGTTATGGTTCCTTAGGTCCTATTTGATTTCCCAGAAAAATATCAGACGATCCAGTACCGGCTCCGTACCACGGCGTTGAGCTTGGGCCACGGCAGGCGATAATAGAGGCATGACTCGCAAAATTCCAGTTTAATTTCCATAAAATGCCAAAAATATAACTTGGTCATTTCGAAGCATTGGTTATGGTTCCTTGGATCGTATTTTATGTCCCGAACAAGTATCAGGTGATCCGATACCTGCACCATACCACGGCGTCAGGCTTGGGCCACGGCAGGCGATAATACATGCTCGACTGGCGGAATTCTAGTTTAATTGCCATAAAATGCCAAAAAATGTAATTTGATCATTTTGAAGCATTGGTTATGGTTCCTTGGGTCATATTTGATGTCCCAGACAAGTATCAGGTTATCGGGTACGGGCTCCATACCACGGCGTCGGGCTTGGGCTACGACAGGCGATAATATAGGCACGACTGGCGAAATTCCAGTTTAATGGCCATAAAATGCCAAAAATATAACTTGGTCATTTCGAAGCATTGGTTATGGTTCCTTGGATCGTATTTGATGTCCCGGACAAATATTAGGTGATCCGATACCTGCTCCATACCACGGCGTCAGGCTTGGGCCACGGCAGGCGATAATACATGCTCGACTGGCATAATTCTAGTTTAATTGCAATAAATGCCAAAAATGTAATTTGATCATTTTGAAGCATTGATTATGGTTCCTTGGGTCATATTTGATGTCCCAGACAAGTATCAGGTGATCGGGTACGGGCTCCATACCACGGCGTCGGGCTTAGGCCACGACATGTAATATTACAGGCACGACTGGCGGAATTCCAGTTTAATTGCCATAAAAAGCCACAAAATGTAATTTGGTCATTTCAAAGCATTGGTTATGGTTCCTTGGATTTTATTTGATGTCCCGGACAAATATCAGGTGATCCGATACCTGCTCCGTACTACGGCGTCGGGCTTGGGCCACGACAGGCGATAATACAGGCTCGACTGGTGGAATTCTAGTTTAATTGCCATAAAATGCCAAAAAAATGTAATTTGGTAATTTTGAAGCATTGGTTATGGTTCCTTGGGTCGTATATGATGTCACGGACAAGTATCAGGTGATCGAGTATGGGTTCCATACCACGGCGTCGGGCTTGGGCCACGGGTGGCGATCATATTGGCACCACTGGCGGAATACCAGTTTAATTGCCATAAATTGCCAAAAAATGTAATTTGGTCATTTTGAAGTGTTGGTTATAGTTCCTTGGGTCGTATTTGATGTCCAACACAAATATCAAGGGATCCGGTACGGGCTACGTACCACGGCGTCGGGCTTGGGCTGCGGCAGGCGATAATACAGGCACAACTGGCGGATTTCCAGTTTAATTGCCATAAAATACCAAAAATTTAAATTCGTCATTTCGAAGCGTTGGTTATGGTTCCTTGGGTCGTATTTGATGTCCCGGAAAAATATTAGGCGATTCGGTTTCGGCTCTGTAGCACGGCGTCAGGCTTGGGCTACGGCAGGCGATAATATAGGCCCGACTAGCGGAATTCGTGTTTAATTGCCATAAAAGGACAAAAATGTAATTCGGTCATTTCAAAGTGTTGGTTATGGTGGCTTGGGTCATATTTGATGTCCCGGACACATATCAGGCGATCCGGTACCAGCTCCATACAACGGCGTCGAGCTTGGGCCATGACAGACGATAATATAGTTTATTGCCGTAAAATGCCAAAAAAGGAAGTTTAGTCATTTCGAAGCGTTGTTCATGGTTCCTTGGTTTGTATTTGATGTCCCAGACAAATATCAGGTGATTCAATTCTCGCTCCGAACCACGGCGTCGGGTTTGGCCCTCGGCATGTAATATTTCAGGCACGACTGGCGGAATTCCAGTTTAATTGCCATAAAATGCCACAAAATGTAATTTGGTCATTTCAAAGCATTGGTTATGGTTCTTGGGTCATATTTTATATCCCGGAAAAATATCAGACGATCCAGTACCGGCTCCGTACCACGGCGTTGGGCTTGGGCCACGACAGGCGATAATAGAGGCATGACTCGCGGAATTCCAGTTTAATTTCCATAAAATGCCAAAAATGTAACTTGGTCATTTCGAAGCGTTGGTTATGGTTCCTTGGATCTTATTTGATGTCCCGTACAAATATCAGAAGATTTGATACCTGCTCCGTACCACGGTGTCGGGCTTGGGCCACGGCAGGCTATAATATAGGCTCGATTGGCGAAATTCTAGTTTAATTGCCATAAAATGCCAAAAAATGTAATTTGGTCATTTTGAAGAATTGGTTATGATTCCTTGGGTCGTATTTGATGTCCCGGAAAAGTATCAGGTGATCGGGTATGGGCTCTATACCACGGCGTCGGGCTTGGGCTACGACAGGCGATAATACAGGCACGAATGGCAGAATTCCAGTTTAATTGCCATAAAAGGCCAAAACATTTAATTATGTTATTTCGAAGCGTTGGTTATGGTTCCTTGGGTGGTATTTGATGTCCCGGACAAATAGAAGGTGATCCAGTACCGGCTCGGTACCACGACGTCGGGCTTGGGCCACAGCAGGCGATAATACAGGCACGAATGGCAGAATTCCAGTTTAATTGCCATAAAAGGCCAAAACATTTAATTATGTTATTTCGAAGCGTTGGTTATGGTTCCTTGGTCATATTTGATGTCCCGGACAAATATCAGGTGATCCAGTAGCGGCTCCGTACCACAGAGTCAGTCTAACACTATGACATGCGATAATACATGCACGACTGACGGAATTCCAGTTTTATTGCCATAAAATGCCAAAAAGGTAGTCTGGTCATTTCAAGGCATTGGTTTGGTTCCCTTGTTCGTTTTTTATGTCCCGGACAAATATCAGGCAATCCGATTCCGGCTCCGTACCACGGCATCGGGCTAGGGCCACGGCATGCGATATTACAGGCACGACTAGCAAAATTCCAATTTAATTGCCATAAAATGCCACAAAATGTAATTTGTTCATTTCGAAGCGTTGGTTATGGTTCCTTGGGTCGTATTTGATTTAGCAAAAAAGAATCAAATGATCCGGTACCGGCTCCATACCACGGCGCTGGGCTTGGGCCACGACAGGCAATAATACAGGCACGACTAGCGGAATTCCAGTTAAATGCCATAAAATGCCAAAAATGTAACTTGGTCATTTCGAAGCGTTGGTTATGGTTCCTTGGGTCGTATTTGATGTCCCAAAAAAATATCCGGCGATACCATTCCGTCTCCGTACCACGGCGTCGGTCTTGGGCCACGGCAGGCGATAATAGAGGCACGAATGGAGGAATTCCAATTTAATTGCCATAAAAGGCCAAAAAAATGTAATTTGGTCATTTTGGAGCGTTGGTTATGGTTCCTTGGGTCGTATTAGAAGTCGTGGACAAATATCAGGCGATCTGGTACCGGCTCCATACCACGGCGTTGGGCTTGGGCCACGGGTGGCGATAATACTGGCACCACTGGTGGAATTCCAGTTTAATTGCCATAAATTGCCAAAAAATGTAATTTGGTCATTTTGAAGTGTTGGTTATGGTTCCTTGGGTCGTATTTGATGTCCAACACAAATATCAGGGGATCCGCTACGGGATCCGTACCACGGCATCGGGCTTGGGCCACAACAGGCGATAATACAGGCACGAATGGTGGAATTCTAGTTTAATTGCTATACAAGGCCAAAAAATGTAATTTGGTCATTTTGAAGAATTGATTATGGTTCCTTGGGTGGTATTTGCTATCCCGAAAAAATATCAGGCGATCCGGTATCGGCTCCCTACCACGGCGTCGGGCTTGGGCCACGACATGCGATAATACATGCACGACTGGCGGAATTCCATTTTAATTGCCATAAAATGCAAAAAAAGGAAATTTGGTCATTTCGAAGCCTTGGTTATGGTTCCTTGGGTCGTATTTGATGTCCCGCACCAATACCAGGCGATCCGGTACCGGCTCCGTACCACGGCATTAGGCTTGGGCCACGGTAGACGATAATACAGGCACGACTGGCAGAATTCCAGTTTAATTGCCATAAAATGCAAAAAGTGTCACTTGATCATTATGAAGCGTTGGTTATGGTTCCTTGGGTCGTATTTTATGTCACACACAAATACTATTCAATCTGGTACCGGCTCCGTACCACGGCATCGGGCTTGGGCCACGGCAGGCGATAATACATGCACGATTGGCGGAATTCCAGTTTAATTGCCATAAATTCCAAAAAAGGTAGTTTTCTCATTCGAAGCATTGGTTATGGTTCCTTGGGTCGTATTTGATATCTCGAACGAATATCAGGCGATCCGGTACCGGCTCCGTAGCACGGTGTCGAGCTTGGGCCATCACAGGCGATAACACAGGCACGACTGGCGGAATCCTAGTTTAATTTCTATAAAATGCCAAAAAGGTAGTTTGGTAATTTCGAAGCGTTGGTTATGGTTCCTTGGGTCGTATTTGATATCTCGAACGAATATCAGGCGATCCGGTACCGGCTCCGTAGCACGGTGTCGAGCTTGGGCCATCACAGGCGATAACACAGGCACGACTGGCGGAATCCTAGTTTAATTTCTATAAAATGCCAAAAAGGTAGTTTGGTAATTTCGAAGCGTTGGTTATGGTTCCTTGGTTCGTATTTGATGTCCCGGACAAATTTCAAGTGATCCGGTTCCGACTCCGTACCACGGCGTCGAGCTTGGGCCAGGGCATGCGATAATACAGGCACAACTGGCGGAATTCTAGTTTATTTGCCATAAAATGCCACAAAAGGTAATTTGGTCATTTAGAAGCGTTGGTTATGATTCCTTGGGTCGTATTTGATTTCACAAAAAAATATCAGGCGATCTGGTATCGGCTCCGTACCACAGTGTTGGGCTTGGGCCACGGCAGGCGATAATACAGGCATGACTGGCGGAATTCCAGTGTATTTGCCATAAAATGCCAAAAATGTAACTTGGTCATTTCGAAGCATTGGTTATGGTTCCTTGGGTAGTATTTCATGACCTGCAAAAATATCAAGCGATCCGGTACTAGCTCCGTACCACGGCGTCGGGCTTGGGCCATGGTAGACGACATACAGGCACGACTGGCGGAATTCTATTTCAATTTCCATAAATTGCCAAAAATATAACTTGGTCATTTTGTAGCCTTGGTTATGGTTCCTTGGGTCGTATTTATGTCCCGCACAAATATCAGTCGATCCGGTACCGGCTCCGTACCACGGCGTCGGGCTTGGGCCACGAGAGGCGATAATACATGCATGACTGGAGGAATTCTAGTTTAATTGCCATAAAATGCCAAAAACATAACTTTGTCATTTCGAAGCGTTGGTTATGGTTCCTTGGGTCGTATTTGATGTCCCAGACAAATAACAGGCGATCAGATTCCGGCTCCGTACTGCAGCGTCGGGCTTGGGCCATGGCAGGAGATAATACATGCACAACTTTCGAAATTCCAGTTTAATTGCCGTAAAATGCCAAAAAAGTACTTTGGTCATATCGAAGCGTTGGTTATAGTTCCTTGGGTCGTACTTGATGTCCCGAACAAATATCCGGTGAATCGGTACCGGCTCCGTACCACGGCGTCAGGCTTGGGCCACGGCAGGCGATAATACATGCACCACTTGCGGAATTCCATTTTAATTGCCATATAATGCCAAAAAATGTAATTTGGTAATTTCAAAGCATTGGTTATGGTTCCATGGGTCCTATTTGATGTCTTGGACAAATATCAGGCGATCCGGTACCAGCTCTGTACCACGGCGTCGAGCTTGGGTCATGGCAGGGGATAATACAGGCACGATTTGCGGAATTCTAGTTTAATTTCCATAAAATGCCAAAAAAGTACTTTGGTCATTTCGAAGTGTTGGTTATGGTTCCATGGGTCGTATTTGATGTCCCGCACAAATATCAGTCGATCCGGTACCGGCTCCGTACCACAGCGTCGGGCTTGGGCCGCGGCAGACGATAATACAGACACGACTAGCGGAATTCCACTTTAATTGCCATAAAATGCAAAAAAATGTAATTAGGTCATTTCGAAGCGTTGCTTATGGTTCCTTGGATCATATTTGATGTCCCGAACAAATATCAGGCGATCCAGAGCCGGCTCCGTACCGCAGCGTCAGGCTTGGGCCATGCCAGGTAATAATACATGCACAACTTGTGGAATTCCAGTTTAATTGCCATAAACTTCCAAAAAATGTAATTTGATCATATCGAAGCGTTGGTTATGGTTCCTTGGGTCGTCTTTTATGTCCCGCACAAATATCAGGAAATTCGGTACCGGCTCCGTACCACGGCGTCGGGCTTGGGCCACCGCAGGCGATAATACAAGCACGACTGGCAGAATTCTAGTTTAATTGCCAAAAATATATTTTGGTCATTTTGAAGTGTTGGTTATGGTTCCTTGGGTCGTATTTGATGTCCCAGACAAAAACCAGGCGATCTGGTACCGGCTCCCGGCAGGCGATAATACATGCACGACTGGCGGAGTTCCAGTTTAATTGCCATAAAATGCCATAAAATGCCAAAAAGTGTAATATTGTCATTTCGAAGCATTGGTTATGGTTCCTTAGGTTGTATTTGATGTCTCGGACAAATATAAGGCGATCTCGTACTGGCTCTGTACCACGATGTCGGGCTTGGGCCACGGCAAGCGTTAATACTGGCACGAGTGGCAGAATTCAAGTTTAATTGCCATAAAATGCCAAAAACTCTAACTTGATCATTTCGTAGCGTTGGTTATGTTTCCTTGGGTCGTATTTGATGTCCCAGACAAATATCAGGCGATGTGGTACCGGCAATAATATAGGCACAACTGGCAGAATTCCAGTTTAATTACCATAAATTGCCGTAAAATGAAAAAAAATGTAATTTGGTCATTTTGAAACGTTGGTTATGATTCCTTGGGTCGTATTCGATTTCCTAGAAAAATATAGGGCACTCCGGTACCGGATCCGTACCATGACGTCGGGCTTGGGACAGGGCAGGGGATACTATAGACACGACTGGCAGATTTCCAATTTAATTGCCATAAAATGCAAAAAACTTTAAGTCGGTCATTTCGAAGCGTGGTTATGGTTCCTTGGGTCGTATTTGATGTCCCGGAAAAATATCAGGCGGTCCGGTAGTGGCTCCGTACCACGACGTCATGCTTGGGCCACGACAGGCGATATTACAGGCACGACTGGTGGAATTCAAGTTTAATTGCCATAAAATGTAATTTGGTCATTTCGAAGCATTAGTTATGGTTCCTTGGGTCGTATTTGATGTCCCGGACAAATATCAGGCGATCCCGTACGGGCTCCATACCACGGCGTCATGCTTGGTTATTTGGAAGTGTTGGTTATGGTTACTTGGGTCGTATTTGATTTCCCAAACAAATATCAGGAGATCCAGTACCGGCTCCGTACTACGGCGTCGGGCTTGGGCTCAGGCAGGCGATAATTTAGGCACGACTGGCGGAATTCCAGTTTAATTGCCATAAAATGCCAGAATATGTAATTTGGTCAATTCGAAGCGTAGGTTATGGTTACTTGGGTCGTATTTGATTTCCCGGAAAAATATCAGGCGATACGGTACCGGCTCCGTACCACGGCGTCGGGATTGGGTTCGGGCAGGCGATAATTTAGGCACGACTGGCGGAATTCCAGTTTAATTACCACAAAATGCAAGAAAATCTAATCTGGTCATTTTGAAGGTTGTTTATGGTTTCTTGGGTCGTATTTTATGTCCTGGATAAATATTAGGCGATCCAGTACCGGCTCCGTACCACGGGGTCGGGCTTGGGCCATGGCAGACGATAGTACAAGCACGACTAGCGGAATTCCAATTTAATTGCACTAAAATGCCAAAAATGTAATTTGGTCATTTCGAAGCATTGGTTATGGTTCTTGGGTCGTATTTGATGTCCCGAACAAATATCAGGCGATCTAGTACCGACTCCATACCACGGCGTCGGGCTTGGTCCATGACAGGCGACAACATAAGCACGACTGGTGGAATTCCAATTTAGTTGCCATAAAATGCCAAGAAAGGTAGTTTAGTCATTTTGAAGTGTTGGTTATGGTTCCTTGGGTCATATTTGATGTCCCAGACAAGTATTAGGCGATCCGGCACCGGCTCCGTACAACGGCGTCGGGCATGGGCCAGAGCAGGCGATACTACAAGCACGACTGGCGTAATTCCAATTTAATTGCCATAAAATGCCAAGAAAGGTAGTTTAGTCATTTTGGAGTGTTGGTTATGGTTCCTTGGGTCGTATTTGATGTCCCGAACAAATATCAGGCGATCCAGTACTATCTCCATACCACGGCGTCGGGCTTGGGCATGGCAGGCGATAATTTAGGCACGACTGGCGGAATTCCAGTTTAATTGCCATAAAATGCCAGAAAATATAATTTGGTCATTTCTTCCTCGGGTCGTATTTTCTATCCCATACGAATATCATGCGATCCTGTACCAACTCCGTACCAAGGCGTCCGTCCTGGACCATAGCAGGCGATAATACACACACGACTAGCAGAATTCAAGTTTAATTTTCATAAAATGCTAAAAAATGTAACTTGATCATTTCGAAACATCGGTTATGGTTCCCTGGGTCTTATTTGATGTCCTGGACAAATATTATGTTATCCCGTACCGGCTCCGTACCAAGGCGTCCGGCCTGGACCATGGTAGGTGATAATACAAGCACGACTGATGGAATTCCAGTTTAATTGCCATAATATGCCAAATATTGTAACTTGATTATTTCAAAGCATTGGTTATGGTTCCTTTGGTTGTATTTGATGTTCCGGACAAATATCATGCGATCCGGTACCGGCTACGTACCAAGGCGTCCGGCCTGGACCATGGCAGGCGATAATACAGGCACGACTGGAGGAATTCCAGTTTAATTGTCATAAAATGCCAAAAATTGTAACTTGATCATTTCGAAGCATTGGTTATGGTTCCTTGGGTCGTATTTGATGTCTCATACAAATATCATGAGATCCGGTCTGCTCTGTACCAACACGTCTGGCCTGGACCATGGTAGGAGATAATACAGGCACGATAGGCGGAATTCTAGTTTCATTGCCATAAAATTCCAAAAAATGTAACTTGATCATTTCGAAGCATTGGTTATGGTTCCTTGGGTAGTATTTGATTTCCCGGACAAATATCATGCGATCCAGTACCCGCTCCGTACCAATGCATCCAGCCTGGACCATGGCAGGCGATAATACAGGCACGACTTCCGGAATTCCAGTTTAATTGCCATAAAAGGCCAAGAAATGTAAATTGATCAATTCGATGCGTTGGTTATGGTGCGTAAGGTCGTATTTGATGTCCCGGAAAAATATTTGTGATTCCGGTACCGGCTCCGTACCAAGACGTCCTGCCTGAACCGTGGTAGGCGATAATACAGGCACGACTGGCAGAATTCTAGTTTAATTTCCATAAAATGCCAAAAAATGTAACTTGATCATTTCGAAGCACTGGTTATGGTTCCTTGGGTCGTATGTGATGTCCTGGAAAAATATCATCTGATCCGGTACGGGCTCCGTACCAAAGCAGCCCGCCTGGACCATGGCAGGCGATACTTCACGAACGACTGGCGGAATTCCAGTTTAATTGCCATAAAATTCCAAAAATGTAACTTGATCATTTTGAAGCGTTGGTTATGGTTCCTTGGGTCGTATTTGATGTCCCGAAAAAATATCATGCAATCCAGTATCGACTCCGTACCAAGGCATCCGGCCTGGACCACGATAGGCGATAATACAGGCACGACTGGCGGAATTCTAGTTTAATTGCCATAAAATGCCAAAAAATGTATCTTGATCATTTCTAAGCGTTGGTTATGGTTCCTTGGGTCGTATTTGATGTCTCGGAAAAATATCATGAAATCCAGTATCGTCTCTTTACCAACTCGTCCTTCATGGACCATGGCAAGCGATAATACAGGCACGACTAGCGGAATTGCAGTTTCATTGCCATAAAATGCCAAAAAATGTAACTTGATCATTTTGAAGCGTTGGTTATGGTGCGTAAGGTTGTATTTGATGTCCCGGAAAAATATCAAGCGATCCGGTACCGGCTCCGTACAAAGGCATCCCGCCTGGACCATGGCAGGCAATAATACTAACACGTTTGGCAGAATTCCATATTAATGTCAATAAAATGCCAAAAAAAATGTAACTTGATCATTTCGAAGCGTTGGTTATGGTTCTGTGGGCCGTATTGTATGTCCCAGACAAATATCATGCGATCTGGTACCGGCTCCGTACCAAAGGATCCGGCCTGGACCACGGCAAGCGATAATACAGGCACGACTACCGGAATTCCAGTTTAATTTCCATAAAATACAAAAAAAAGTAACTTGATCGTTTCTAAGCGTTGGTTATAGTTCCTTGGGTCGTATTTGATATCCTGGAAAATTATCAAGCGATTCGGTACCGGCTCCGTACCAAGGCGTCCGACCTGGACCATGGCAGGCTATAATATAGGCACGACTACCGGAATTCCAATTTAATTGCCATAAAATGCAAAAAAATTTAACTTGATCATTTCGAAGTGTTGGCTATGGTTCCTTGGGTTGTATTTGATGTCTCAAACAAATATCATGAGGTCCGGTCTGCTCTGTACCAACGCGTCTGGCCTGGACCATGGCAGGAGATAATACAGGCACGATAGGCGGAATTCTAGTTTCATTGCCATAAAATTCCAAAAAATGTAACTTGATCATTTCGAAGCGTTGGTTATGGTTCCTTGGGTAGTATTTGATTTCCTGGACAAATATCATGCGATCTGGTACCCGCTCCGTACCAATGCGTCCAGCCTGGACCATGGCAGGCGATAATACAGGCACGACTTGCGGAATTCCAGTTTAATTGCCATAAAAGGCCAAGAAATGTAAATTGATCAATTCGATGCGTTGGTTATGGTGCGTATGGTCGTATTTGATGTCCCGGAAAAATATCATGTGATCCGGTACCGGCTCCGTACCAAGACGTCCTGCCTGGACCATGGCAGGCGATAATACAGGCACGACTGGCAGAATTCTAGTTTAATTTCCATAAAATGCCAAAAAATGTAACTTGATCATTTCGAAGCATTGGTTATGGTTCCTTGGGTCGTATGTGATATCCCGGAAAAATATCATCTGATCCGGTACGGGCTCCGTACCAAAGCGTCCCGCCTGGACCATGGCAGGCGATATTTCACGAACGACTGGCGGAATTCCAGTTTAATTGCCATAAAATTCCAGAAATGTAACTTGATCATTTCGAAGCATTGGTTATGGTTCCTTGGGTCGTATTTGATGTCCCGAAAAAATATCATGCAATCCAGTATCGGCTCCGTACCAAGGCGTCCGTCCTGGACCACGATAGGCGATAATACATGCACGACTGGCGGAATTCCAGTTTAATTGCCATAAAATGCATAAAAATTTATCTTAATCATTTCTAAGTGTTGGTTATGGTTCCTTGGGTCGTATTTGATGTCTCAGAAAAATATCATGAAATCCGGTATCGGCTCTGTACCAACTCGTCCGTCATGGACCATGGCAAGCGATAATACAGGCACGACTAGCGGAATTCCAGTTTCATTGCCATAAAATGCAAAAAATGTAACTTGATCATTTCGAAGCGTTGGTTATGGTGCGTAAGGTTGTATTTGATGTCCCGGACAAATATCAAGCGATCCGGTACCGGCTCCGTACAAAGGCATCCCGCCTGGACCATGGCAGGCAATAATACTAACACGTTTGGCAGAATTCCATATTAATGTCCATAAAATGCCAAAAAAATGTGACTTGATCATTTCGAAGAGTTGGTTATGGTTCCGTGGGCCGTATTGTATGTCCCAGACAAATATCATGCGATCTGGTACCGACTCCGTACCAAAGGATCCGGCCTGGACCGCGGCAGGCGATAATACAGGCACGACTACCGGAATTCCAGTTTAATTTCCATAAAATACAAAAAAAAGTAACTTGATCGTTTCTAAGCGTTGGTTATAGTTCCTTGGGTCGTATTTGATGTCCTGGAAAAATACTAAGCGATCTGGTACAGGTTCTGTACCAAGGCGTCCGGCCTGGACCATGACATGTGATAATATCGGCACGACTGACGGAATTCCAGTTTAATTGCCATAAAATACCAAAAAATTTAACTTGATCATTTCGAAGTATTGGTTATGGTTCCTTGGGTTGTATTTGATGTCCTGAAAAAATATCAAGCGATTCGGTACTGGCTCCATACCAAGGCGTCCGACCTGGACCATGGCAGGCGATAATATAGGCACGACTACCGGAATTCCAATTTAATTGCCATAAAATGCCAAAAAATGTAACTTGATCATTTCGAAGTGTTGGTTATGGTTCCTTGGGTCGTATATGATGTCTCGGACAAATATCATGAGATCCGGTCTGCTCTGTACCAACGCGTCTGGCCTGGACCATTGCAGGAGATAATACAGGCACGATAGGCGGAATTCTAGTTTCATTGCCATAAAATTCCAAAAAATGTAACTTGATCATTTCGAACCATTGGTTATGGTTCCTTGGGTAGTATTTGATTTCCTGGACAAATATCATGCGATCCGGTACCCGCTCCGTACCAATGCATCCGGCCTGGACCATGGCAGGCGATAATACAGGCACGACTTGCGGAATTCCAGTTGAATTGCCATAAAAGGCCAAGAAATGTAAATTGATCAATTTGATGCGTTGGTTATGGTGCATCAGGTCGTATTTGAGGTCCCGGACAAATATCATGCAATCCGGTACCGGCTCCGTACCAAGACGTCCTGCCTGGACCGTGGAAGGCGATAATACAGGTACGACTGGCAGAATTCCAATTTAATTTCCATAAAAAGCCAAAAAATGTAACTTGATCATTTCGAAGCATTGGTTATGGTTCC
>ML303490.1:2341-51337 GCA_005239505.1 Nicotiana paniculata | reverse complement strand
CTATATTACTTGTCGACCACGTACACTTGCGTGTGCATTGGGAAATCAACCAACATTAGGCTTAACTATAGTTACTGCTGTAGTAAGGTTTGTAAGGTTACCTATGTCCTGGCCATTGATCCAGTGCTTGGAGTTAGAGGTGTGAGTTGCAGTGCTGTGTGTTGCATGTGTTGCTTCCTGTAGGTGTAGTTTCGAACTAGGTTGCTTTTTTGGAAAAGTGACCGTCTTCATTCTGTACTTTGTGGTGGTGGATCTGTGGTAGCTCTTGAATCTTTAGACGGGATGGTAGTCAACGTTGTGGACACTGGTGGTGTAGTGATCTTCATGGGGCAGTGTAGTGTAACGTGGCCAAGTCGCCCACAGTTAACACATAGCATATTGAGACCTTCGTATAGAATTTGCTGGTGATGATGCCTTATAAAGACATGGGACTTGAGTGGTTGTTCTAGAGGAACTTCGATACATATTATCGCATATCGTCCCCTTAATGCTGAGGATGTGCATGTATAGACTTTTAGTAGCTTACCCAGTATATTTCCTACTTGATTTAAGAAATGAATATCATAGAATTCAATGGGCAGTTCTGGTAGCCTAGACCAAATGCCCGTGTATGTGAGTTTGGAGTTAGATGCTAAGAACTTAGGTTCCTATCTTCTAACTGACAGGAAATGTCCTAACACAAAACATGGCCCCTCGTGGAGAGATTTTTTCATATTTTCCTCCCGTTGGTACTTAATGAGGAAGAAGTCATTGCCTAAATCAATGAGGGTCAGTGAATCTGTTGGTTTTCATAATTGTTGTAATTTTTGCTTGAGGGTTAGATGTCCCACTTTCCTACCGAAGACCTTAATTATGATGGAATATTTTCAAGGGGAGTAAAGTCTTATTTTATCTTCAGTGGATAGTGGTATGAAATTATCTGTACTATGTGTTGCTAATGTTTCTTCAGACATGTTAATATGGTATTGGGTAGCATTGTTTGTTGGAATTGAGGCATCAGTACTGTGGACTAATGTTTGGAGGAAGGAAGGTCGGTGTTTCTGACTGTTGATTGGTTCTTCGATATTCATTGACTGTGAATCAGGGGGATCTATATTGGGAATGGAAAAACTAGTGGTCGTTGTGCTTTCCTTTCATTGACTGAAAGGAAAGAAGGAGGAGTAAAGTCTAGTGAGAGGATAGAGAGTGTCTCTCTACATGACTTTATTTTTTTTGTTCTTGATGAAAAGATATTCTCCTTTATCTTCACCTGTTACATGATATTGTTGCTTTTTACACTTAATTGCATGGTTTTATCACAGTCTTACTTTTTGTCTTGATCAATATTTTCCTAGTTACAAAAAAGTTTCTTTCCAATAATTTGATTAATTAATGTTCTTAGGGATGAGTGGTTTACCATCACTTTTCTAACACTACTTAATCACAAAAATTTAAATTTAATATATAAATATGCATGCAAATTGTGTACATATTAATTGTTTAACTGATTTAACAAAATAACTCTCAAATTTAAAATTTTTTACAAATTCGTCGTATAAGTAATTGGAAAACTTTTGGGTGTGCATAAATTTATTTCTATAAGAAGAGCATTGGATATTAAAGAAATAAAAAAAACAAAGCAACATTAATTACAATATTGTTTTCAATATAACAAAACTATATATATATATATATATATATATATATATATATATGTAAAATTTACCAACAGAAATAAGTTTTAATTAAATTTTTTGGACCGAATTCGATCAAAAATTTTATTTTAAAATTTTTATAATATTAATTTAATGAAAATACCGGCCGAAGTCGGTCGGTTTTTGTCAATTTATATAAATAGCTTTTGAATAAATAATATTTAAACTTATATAATTTCTGTGTGTGTCTGTGTTTTTAAATTAATTTTATATGGACACTATATCCTATCTGTGTATGTATATATACATATATGTACATATATATATTTAATTGATTTAACATCCTAAATTATAATATTTAATATTTAATAAATTTTATGTTTACACACACACACACACACATATAATTGATTAAATTGTATCAATACAACTTCATATAATTGGAGCATGGGAGGACTACTAGGAGACTATTGGTAATTTCTTAAAATATTTACATCTATTTTTATCGAACTATATATATTTTAATTTAGTTAACACGTTTTATTATATTTGTAGGAAAAAAAATATGAGAGGAAGATGACTCATGATGAGTTCTTCATGGAGACTCATATCTGGAAGAAGAAGGCACCGACATATCTATCTAGATGGGTCGAGGACCGGGCAGAGACTGCATATGTAAGTTTCATGACTACTATAACTTGAAATTAATGTTTATAATATTATATAATTAATACTTTTCTATCTTCTAAATAAAGCGTCGCTACAAGACTAATGTGGAGGAGTACACTTAGAGCTTGCCACCGAATGAGCAAGGCGAGCGACCACCCATTTCAGACGAAGAATCGCAGAGGATATGGTCGGATGTTGTCGGTGGTCTTAAAAAGAGGATAGAATACGGCCTTCCATAGAGATCATTTCGACGCTACAAGGCTGAATTGCAAGGTGTAGGAACTTCCGCCCAGGGCGAGGCAATTGATAGGTCGACTCTCTCTTCTACGGAGAAGAAGATCGCAAAGCTGACAACAGAGCTTGAAGAGACAAAGACTAGAGAACAAAAGAGAGACAAACAATTAGATACCCTTCAAGTTCGACTAGGAAAGAGGGACCAACAATTTAATATCCTTCAAGGTCAGCTAGCCAATCTTCTTACTAGTGGTGCTTTCTCGATCCCCAGTCTCGTGAGCCTTTCCCAGATGATAATCTTTCGAACCATGTCGACGAAGAATTCTATAGTAGTACTGGAGATGAAGATGATATAGTACAAAACACTCATTGAATGATATTTGAACTTTTAACTTGTGAAATATTTTGTTGTTGGGTATGATGTCTTGTTAATATTATTTAGTGGAGTTGGAGATGGTGATAATGTTTTGTTAATATAGTTTTGATAGTTGTTATTGTTGTTGTTATTGTTGTTCTTGTTGTTGTTACTGTTATTGTTATTGATTGAATGGAAACAATATAATGCTGCCATTATAGGTGATTGGTTGTTGGCAGGCGGTGAAGCATAAAACAACAATTTTCTGGCAAACAATTACCTAAAAATCGACCGACTTCGGTCGAAAATGTTCATATTAATTCCCAAAAAATCAAATTTACCGACCGACTTTGGCCAGAATTTATGATTTTAAATTTTAATTTTTTAAATAATACTAACTGATTTCGGTCGAAATTAACAATTTTAAATAAAAAAAAAATATATAATTATATATTTTAAGAATACCGACCGATTTCGGTCGGTAATTTAAAAATAATTAAAGAATGAATAATTATATTTAAGACCGAACTCGGTCGGTAATTTAAAAATAATTAAAAAATATTATTAAAAATACTGATCGATTAATTTGTGTCAGACATCCAATCAAACTGCGTTGACAGTTACCGACAGCCTTCGGTCGAAAAAATAGCGACGGATTTCGGTCGCTTCCCTATTGCGACCTTTATTTTATCGACCAACTCAAAACGGTCGAAAATCAGTCGATTTTTGTTTAATTCCGCCCGTTTTGGTTGGTTTTTGTGGATTCTTTTTGGCAGTTTTTTAGTAGTGAAACACATAAGCTCACTTGTGACTTTTACATTTTAAATTGTTGCGTATAAAAGCTAAACTCCTATTCACAGGGGCGTATCTAAGTAAGGGGTATGAGTTCATCTGAACCCTAGATCCTCTCTTTAAACCATGTATAACAACATTATATTTATCTAACATTTACTTAAATATATGTGCGTGCACCCATGCTTAAATGCTCATATCATATAATAATTACTGAGTGCATCTCTATAATAAAAATGACAGTTCTCCCAATCTTGTTTTCGGCACGAAATGTAGATGTATGTGTGAAAATCACAAAAATTACAAAAAGAATATAATTTTGAACCTACAATTTTAAAGTGTGTAGTGAGATCATGGTAAGAGACTAAATGTAACGACCCGACCGGTCGTTCCGTGAGATTAACCCTGTTTTCCCTGTTTGTGCTTTGTCATGTGTTGCTTAGCCTACTTATGATGTGTGGGGTCGGTTGGTTCGGGTTCGGAGTGGTCGTGGTGAGAAATGAGACACTTAGTCTCTTAAGTTGGCTTTATAGATAGAAAAGTCAACTGAAAGTTGACTATTAGGTAAATGACCTCGAAATGCAGATTTTAGGGCTCGAATAGCCTTGTTAGGTAATTTGGGACTTAGGAGTATCATCGAAATGTGGTTTGGAGGTCCGGCGTAGAATTAGGCTTGAATTGGCGAAATTGAACTTTTGCAATTTCCGGTAGGCATCGGAAAAATTAGCTATCGGGGTCAAAATGGAATTCCAAAAGTTGGGACATGTTCGTGGCGTCATTTTGGATGAGTGTGCAAATTTTTAGGTCTTTCGGGCGAGTTTTGGGTAGTTTCGGCATCGTTGTTGAATTTTGGAAATTTAGAAATCCTTAGGCTTGAATCATGGATTAAATTGGTGTTTTGATGATATTTTGAGTGTTCCGAGGGTTCGACTAAGTTCGGGTGATGTTATATAAGGTATTTGTGTTTTTGGTTGGGGCCCCGAGGGGTTCAGGATGACTTCGGATGGCCATCGAAGAGTTTGAAAGTTGGAAATTCTGCTCGTGTGTTGCTGTTCTAGTGTTCCGCACCTGCGGAAAGGTGGTCGCAGGTGTGACCATCACAGGTGCGCTTCGATTATCGCAAGTGCGGAGGTTGGCTGGGTGGGGTTGCATCACAGGTGCGGAAGGTGAGTTGCACCTGTGAGCCCGTAGGTGCGGTAGATGAGTCGCAGGTGCGAGTTTGGACCCTTAAGTTATTTGCGCAGGTGCGCTCCCGGGACCGCCTGTGCGATAAAATAGCCACAGGTGTGGTAATAGCTGGGCAGAAAGTATAAAATGATGCCTTCACGAATTTTCTTATATTTCACCATTTTCGAAGACGGGTTTGGAGCTTTTGAGGGATTTTGAATAAGGATTCAAGGGAAACACATTGAGGTAACGTTGTTTGAACCTAATACTCAATTCTATGTTGGTATTTGACTAATTAATCATGAAATTAGTGGGATTTTATGGTGTAACTTGAGGGATTAGGGCTTGAGGTTCTAGACTTCGAATTGAGGATTTGAGGGGCCATTTGCTATTGGATTTTGGTGTAGTTGGTATGTATGAACTCGTGAGAGTGTAAGGATTCTAGTTTTATAATTTTTATCGAATTCTGAAACATGGGCCCGGAGGTCGGGTTTGGCCAATTTTGGGATTTTTGGTTGAATTTGATACTTTTCGAGTGGGCTTCGTTCCTTGGTATATATTAACCATATAAATATGATTTTTGATAGATTTGGATCAATCAGAGGCCGAGTCTAGAGGAAAAGGCATTGAGGGCTAGGATTTTAGCCGGTTTTGAGGTAAGTAACGCTTCCAAACTTGGTTCTGAGGGTTCGAAATCCCGAACTATATGATATATGACTATAATTAAGGTGACGCACATGCCAAGTGACGGGTGTGCGGGTGTGAACCGAGTGATTTGTGGCATGTCCTATCCCATGGAACTGTCTAGTAGCTGTTTCAGATTGATATCCGCACTTTTATTGACGTGGTTAATGTGAACATGCTAGAAATCATACTAACTCAAATGCTAGGGCTTCATGCCGAAAATGCTGAGACCCGAGTGGTCGTATATTGCTGTATCCTTATATGCTTATTTGATTTTGTATACTCAGTCCTGTCATAGCATATCATTTCATCCCTCAGTCTCGGTAATTGTTGATTTTATATATTTGTCATTGTTTGGGGATAGTTCATGCATCTATGAGCCCATGTGAGCGATACTGGAGAGTAATGACTGAGTAAGGCCGAGAGCCTGTTATTGAGATAGTTATGAGATCGGACTACATACCGCAGTGATACTCTGATCATGCCTTCATTGTCTTGATATAGCGCTTGGGCCAATAGGAGCCCCTCCGGAGTCTTTACACCCCTAGTGAGCACATTAATATTGATGGATGGATCTTCCCCGGACATGGATCTTGTCCGAAGTTGATGATATGTGAGGGATGGATCGTCCCTGGAAATGGATCTTGTCCGATTGTATTCCGGAGATGGATCTTCTCCGTGGGGGTTGGATTGGCCTTTTTCCTCAGTACTGAGTGACTACGGTGACCGGTGTTTATACATATTTTGGGATGAATTTTCCCTGGGCCTGAGAGACGTATATAGTACTGAGTGGAATTTTGTGTGAGAGCTGTGAGCACTATGTGCTTTTCCACACTCTTGATACATTAGCATGTAGAGTACTGAGATATACTTGAGTTACTTAACATATCAGTCATATTCTGTTTTCTTTATCTATTGAAACTGTGAGCATGCCTAAATTCTATGTACTGTTTTCGTTACAATTATTGAGGTTTAGTCCGTCACTACCTCTCAGCCCGTAGTTTGGGTTCGTTACTTCTGAGTTGGTGTACTCACGTTACCCCCTAAACCTTATGTGCAGATCCAGGTACAGCGGGACCTGATAGTGGTTGCTGAGCTGCAGTCAGAGTTTCTTGGGAGGCATCAATGTAGCAGCTAGCGATTGCAACCTCGATTATCTCCTTCTCTATCCACCTGTCATATTTACTTATTTCAGATAACTTTGTGTCAGTTCTGTATTTTGATACTTTGTGTTGTTTTCATTCTCTCACAGATGGTGAGGACTCGCGCTACCGATCAGGGTGACCAAACACCAACTAGACCAGCGAGAGGTCGAGGCCGCGGTTGAGGCCGTGGCAGAGGGAGGGCTGTGCCCGCGCAACAGCCGGGGCAGTACCTGTGGACCCTCATATTGTTCAGGATCAGGTCCCCACAGCAGATATTCCAGCGGGACCGGCAGTGCCTATTGTGATTCCGGGTCTCCAGGAGGCCCTAGCTCAAATTTTGATGGTGTGCACAAGTCTTGCACATGCAGTCGCTATGTCTACTACTGCCGCTACTTCTCAGGCCGGGGGAGGCACTCAGACTCCAGCTGCCCGGACACCTGAGCAGGTTACTCAGGGGCTTCAGACACCGGGGGTAGCTCCAGCCTAGCCGGTTTCCCCAGCACAGGATTTTGTTGTCCTAGCTTTGGCAAACGATGAGCAGCACAGTTTGGAGAGATTTAGTAGACTTCAGCGTCCGACTTTCAGTGGTATTGAGGGCGAGGATGCCCAGGGCTTCTTGGACAAGTGTTAGAGGATTCTTTGCACAACATGCATATTGGAGGCCAGTGAGGTCTCATTTACTACCTTCTAGTTCTCAGGAGCTACACTTGCGTGGTGGGAGGCCTATGAGAGGCGTAGACCTGTTGATGCAGCGCCCCTTACCTGGCGTCAGTTATCCATTATTTTCCTAGAGAAGTATATGCGCAGTCTCGCAGGGAGGAGATGCGCATGGAGGAGATCCGCAAGGAGTTCGAGCAGTTGCGTTAGGGGGACATGACCGTGACACAGTATGAGGATGAGGTTTTCCGAGTTGGCCCGTCATGCTATTTGGATAGTTCCCACAGATAGAGAGAGGATCAGGAGGTTCGTTGATGATCTCACTTATCATCTTTGGATTTTTCTGACCAGGGAGAGGGTATCTGGTGCTTCTTTTGAAGAGGTGGTTGACATTGCTAGAGAGATTGAGTCGGTTTGCCGCCAGGAGCGAGTCGATAGGGAGGCCAAGATTCCTCGAGGGTCTGGTAGTTTGGTGGTGTTCATTCAGGAGGTCAGTCTCACCAAAACAGAGGCCGTTCATTTAGGCCTCCTCAGCCAGTCCGCCCAGCCTACAGTGGTGCATCATCGGGGCATGGTCCCCGCAGCTCTCATCTGGGCCATTCCTCATTCAGTGCTCTTCCAGCCCAGAGTTCATCTCGGCCACCATCAGTTCAGGGTTCCTCGGCGCATGGTTCTTCTAGTGGTTATTCTGGTTCTAAGGGTTCCCTTCAGTCCCCACCGTCATTTGCTGAGAGGGGTTGCTTTGAGTGTGGTGATCCGGGTCATATCAATAGGTTTTGTCCCCGTCTTTTGGGTGGTTCATTCCAGCAGAGGAGCCAGCCTTCAGCTTCAGCACCAGTTACTTAACCACCCGCCCAGGCAGCTAGGGGTGGGGCTAGTTAGCTAGAGGCCGCCCTAGAGGGGGAGGTCGATCAGGTGGAGGTCAGGATCGTTATGCACTTTCAGCCAGACCAGATGTTATGGCCTCAGATGCAGTGATTACATGTATTGTTTCAGTATGTCACCAAGATGCTTCGGTCTTATTTGATCTAGGTTCCACGTATTCTTATGTTTCATCATACTTTGCTCATTTTCTGGATATGCCTCGTGTGTCCTTAGTTACATCTGTTCATGTGTCGACCCCGGCGGGCAATACTATTATTGTGGACAGTGTCTACCGGTCATGTGTGATATCTATTGGGGGTTTGGAGACTCGAGTGGATCTGTTATTACTTAGCATGGTTGATTATGACGTGATATTGGGCATGGATTGGCTATCTCTGTGTCACGCTGTTCTTGATTGTCACGCTAAGACCGTGACCTTAGCGATGCCAGGATTCCTGAGAGTTGAGTGGAGAGGTTCCATTGAGTATGTGCCTAGTCGGGTGATTTCTTACCTGAAGGCCCAGCGTATGGTAGAAAAAGGGTGTTTATCGTATTTGGATTTTGTGAGGGATGTCAGTGTCAAGACTCCCACTATTGATTCTGTTCCTGTGGTCCGTGATTTTCTGGACGTGTTCTCTACTGACCTGCCAGTCATGCCACCTGACAGGGATATTGACTTTGGTATTGATTTAGTGCCGAGCAGCCAGCCTATTTCTATTCTACCGTATCGTATGGCACCAATAGAGTTGAAGGAATTGAAAGAGCGGCTTCAGGAAATCCTAGATAAGGGGTTCATTTAGCCTGGTGTGTCACCTTGGGGTGCGCCAGTGTTGTTTGAAAAGAAGGAAAGATGGTTCCATGAGAATGTGTGTTGACTACAGGTAGTTGAACAAGGTTACAATCAAGAATAAGTATCCTTTGCCTCGTATTGATGATTTGTTTGACCAGCTTCAGGGAGCCAGAGTGTTCTTTAAGATTGATTTGAGATCAGGATATCATCAGCTAAAGATTCGGGATTCTGATATTCCCAAGACAACTTTCAGGACTCGTTATGGTCACTATGAGTTTATGGTGATGTCTTTTGGGCTGACCAATTCCCCAACAACGTTCATGCATTTGATGAACAACGTGTTTCAGCCATACTTGGATTCTTTTGTCATTGTGTTCATCGATGACATCCTGGTATATTCTCGTAGCCAAGAGGAGCACGCTCAAAATTTGAGAGTTGTTTTACAGAGATTGAGGGAGGAGAAAATTTATGCAAAGTTCTCCAAGTGTGATTTCTGGCTTGGCTCAATAGCTTTCTTGGGGCATGTGGTGTCCAGTGAAGGTATTCAGGTTGATCCGAAGAAGATAGAGGCAGTGCAGAGTTGGCCCAGACCTTCCTTAGCTACGGAGATTAGGAGCTTACTGGGTTTGGCGGGATATTACCATCACTTTGTGGAGGGGTTTTCTTCTATTGCTTCGCCCTTGACCAGATTGACCCAGAAGAGTGCTCCGTTCAGGTGGTCGGACGAGTGTGAAAAGAGCTTTCAGAAGCTCAAGACTGCATTGACCTCAGCTTCAGTGTTAGTATTGCCATCAGCTTCAGGTTCTTATACCATATATTGTGATGCCTCGAGGATAGGCATCGGTTGTGTTTTGATGCAGGAGGGTAGGGTGATTGCCTACGCCTCGCGCCAGTTGAAGACTCATGAGAAGAATTACCCAGTGCATGATCTCGAGCTAGCAGCCATTGTTCAAGCCTTGAAAATTTGGCATCATTATTTGTATGGGGTGCATTGTGGGGTTTTCACTGATCACCATAGCCTGCAGCGTCTGTTTAAGGAGAAATATCTGAATTTGCGTCAGAGGAGATGGTTGGAGCTTCTCAAGGACTATGATATCACTATTCTATACCATCCGGGGAAGACCATTGTAGTGACCGATGCCTTGAGTCACAGAGCAGAGAGTTTGGGGAGTCTAACATATCTTCCAGCAACAGAGATACCATTAAAACTTGATGTTCACGCCTTAGCAGACCAGTTGGTGAGATTGGATATATCAGAGCCCAGTCGGGTATTAGCTCATGTAGCTTCCAGGTCTTCTCTTTATGACTGGATCAGAGAGCGCCAGTATGATGACCCAAACTTGTTCGTTCTTCAGGACAGGGTCCAACGAGGTGATGCCATGGATGTAGTTATTGGAGATGATAGGGTTATGAGGATGCAACATCGGATTTGTGTTCCCAATGTGGATGGGCTTCGATGGTTGATTCTAGCAGAGGCCCATAGCTCGCGGTATTCCATCCATCCAGGTGCCGCGAAGATGTATTAGGATCTAAGGCAACATTATTGGTGGAGGCAGATGAAGAAGGATATTGTTGAGTTTGTAGCTCAGTGTATCAACTATCAGCAGGTCAAGTATGAGAACCAGAGACTTGGTGGATTGCATAAGAGGTTGGATATTCCAGAGTGAAAGTGGGAGCAGATCACCATGGACTTTATAGTTGGGCTCCCACGGACTTCGAGGAGGTTCGATGCTATATGGGTCATTGTGGATCGGTTGACCAAGTCCGAGCACTTCATTCCTGTTGGTACTACTTATTCTTCGGAGCGGTTAGCTGAGATTTATATCAGAGAGATTGTACGGTTGCACGGTGTTCCAGTTTCTATCATTTCTGACATAGGTACTCAGTTCACGTCTCAGTTTTGAAGGGCCGTGCTGAGAGAGTTAGGTACTCAGGTCGAGTTGAGCACAACATTTCATCCTCAGACGGATAGGCAGTCAGAGCGCACTATTCAGATTCTGGAGGACATGTTGCATGCTTGTGTCATTGACTTTGGGGGTTCATGGGACCAGTTTCTTCCACTCGCGGAGTTTGCATATAATAATAGTTATCATTCGAGTATCCAGATGGCTACGTACGAGGCTTTATATGGTAGGAGGTGTAGATCTCCAGTTGGTTGGTTTGAGCAGGGTAAGGCTAGGCTATTGGGCACAGACTTGGTACAAGATGCGTTGGATAAGGTGAAGTTGATTCAGGAGCGGCTTTGCACGGCGTAGTCTAGGCAGAAGAGTTATGCGGATCGGAAGGTCCGGGACGTGTCTTTCATGGTTGGGGAGAAGGTGCTACTGAAGGTGTCACCCATGAAGGGTGTTATGCAGTTCGGGAAGAGGAGCTTATAAACTTGCTTTTCCACCCAGCTTATTGAGTGTTCATCCGGTGTTTCATGTTTCCATGCTTCGGAAGTATGTTGGTGACCCGTCTCATGTCTTGGATTTAAGTTCAGTTCAGCTTGAGGGTGATATGTCATATGAGGTAGAGCCAGTGGCTATTTTGGGTCGTTAGGTCAGAAGGTTGAGGTCTAAGGATATAGCTTCAGTAAAGGTGCAATGGAGAGGGCAGCCGGTGGAGGAGGCCACCTGGGAAACTGAGCGGGAGATGCGGAGCAGATATCCTCACTTATTTGAGACTCCAGGTATATTTATAGACCCGTTCGAGGATGAATGTTTGTTTAAGAGGGGAGAATGTAACGACCCGAACGGTCGTTGCGTGAGCTTAGCTTTTCCCTATTTGTGCTTTGTCATGTGTTTCTTAGCCTAGTTATGATGTGTGAGGTCGGTTGGTTCGGGTTCGGAGTGGTCGTGGTGAGAAATGAGACACTTAGTCTCTTAAGTAGGCTTTATAGTTAGAAAAGTCAATTGGAAGTTTACTATTAAGTAAACAACCTCGGAATGCGGATTTTAGGTCTTGGATAGCCTCGTCAGGTAATTTGGGAGTTAGGAGTGTGTTCGGAATGTGGTTTGGAGGTCCCGAGTAGAATTAGGCTTAAATTGGAGAATTGAGTTTTGACAATTTCTTGTCGGCATTGGAAAATTAGCTATCGGGGTCGGAATGGATTCCGAAAGTTGGAACAGGTGGTGTCATTTTGGATGAGTGTGCAAATTTTCAGGTCATTCGGACGAGTTTTGGGTAGTTTCAGCATCGTTGGAGAATTTCAGAAGTTTAGAAATTCTTAGGCTTGAATGCATGGATTAAATTGGTGTTTTGATGATATTTTGAGTGTTCCGAGGGTTCGACTAAGTTCCGGTGATGTTATATAAGGTATTTGTATTTTTGGTTGGGTCCCAAGGGGTCAGGATGATTTCAGATGGCCGTCGAAGAGTTTGAAAGTTGGAAATTCTGCTGGTACCTACGGAAGGGTGGTCGCAGGTGCGGCCATTGTAGGTGCGCTTTGGTCATCACAGGTGCGGAGGTTGGCTGGCTGGGGTTGCATCGCAGGTGCGGAAGGTGAGTCGCACCTGCGAGCCCGCAGGTGCGGTGGATGAGTCGCAAGTGCGCATTTGGACCCTTAAGTGATTTTGCGCAGGTGCGCACCTGGGATCGTATGTGCGGGTCCAAAGGTGCGATAAAATAGCCGCAGGTGCGGTCAACTCTGGACAAAAAGTAGAAAATGATGCCTTCGCAAATTTTCTTATATTTCACCATTTTTGAAGACGGGTTTGGAGCTTTTTGAGGGATTTTGAAGAAGGATTCAAGGGAAACACATTGAGGTAACGTTGTTTGAACCTAATACTCGATTCTATGTTGGTATTTGACTGATTAATCATGAAATTAGTGGGATTTAATTGTGTAATTTGAGGGATTAGGGTTCAAATAATTAATTATTGGTTTGGACTTCTAGGATTTTAGCCGGTTTTGAGGTAAGTAACGCTTCCAAACTTGGTTATGAGGGTTCAAAACCCCGAACTATATGATATATGACTATAATTAAGGTGACGCACATGCCAAGTGACGGGTGTGCGGGCGTGAACCGAGTGCTTTATGGCCTGGCCCATCCCATGGAACTGTCTAGTAGCTGTTTCGGATTGATATCCGCACTTTTATTGACGTGGTTAATGTGAACATGCTAGAAATCATACTAAGTCAAATGCTAGGGCTTCATGCCGAAAATGCTGAGACCCGAGTGGTCGTATATTGCTGTATCCTTATATGCTTATTTGATTTTGTATACTCAGTCCTGTCATAGCATATCATTTCATGCCTCAGTCTCGGTAATTGTTGATTTTATATATTTATCATTGTTTGGGGCTAGTTCATGCATCTGTGAGCCCATGTGAGCGATACTGGACAGTAATGACTGAGTAAGGCCGAGAGCCTGTTATTGAGATAGTTATAAGATCGGACTGCATACCGCAACGATACTCTGATCATGCCTTTGTTGTCTTGATATAGCGCTTAGGCCAATAGGAACCCCTCTGGAGTCTTTACACCCCTAGTGAGCACATTAATATTGAGGATGGATCTTCCCTGGACATGGATTTTGTCCGAAGTTGATGATATGTGAGGGATGGATCGTCCCTGGATATGGATCTTGTCCGAGTGTTGTATTCTGGAGATGAATCTTCTCGTGGGGGATGGATTGGCCTTTTCCCTCAGTACTGAGTGACTACGTCACTGATGTTTATGCATATGTGGGATGGATTTTCCCTAGGCTGGAGAGCCATATACAGTACTGTGTGGACTTATGTGTGAGAGCTGTGAGCACTATGTTCATTTCTACACTGGTAATACATTGTCATGTAGAGTACTGGGATATACTTGAGTTACTTAATATTCGGTCATATTCTGTTTTATTTATCTGTTGAAACTGTGAGCATGCCTAAATTCTGTGTAGTGTTTTCGTTACAATTATTGAGGTTTAGTCCGCCACTACCTCTCAGCCCGTAGTTTGGGTTCGTTATTTCTGAGGTAGTGTACTCACGTTACCCCCTGAACCTTGTGTGCAGATTCAGGTACAGCGGGACCCCATAGTGGTTGCTGAGTTGCAGTTAGAGTTCCTTGGGAGGAATCGAGGTAGTAGTTGGCGATCGCAACCTCGATTATCTTTTCACCTGTCATATTTACTTATTTCAGATAACTCTGTGTCGGTTCTGTATTTTGATAATTTGATGTAGTAGCTTATGACTCGGTGACACTAGATTTTGTTTCGGGTTTTCCTTTATTTATGTTATCAGTGATGTTAAGCCCTTAAGTGCTTTTATAAAAACGAGATTCTTGCTGTAACTATAATGATTTTTCTTGAAAATAACTTTTAGCAATGAAATGTGTGGCTTGCCTGATTTCACGATAGGCGCCATCACCGGGTATTTGGGGCCGTGACACTAAAGTTAAACCGTCAAATATAAATTCTCTTCGTAGTGTATCCCTAATCTTGAAATCCTGAATCCACCTCTAATTGTTGATATGGTTAAAAGGTCAAAGTAATATGTATTAAAGGAACATGTACTCTAAAATGGTTTGAAATCATAAGTGATTACACTCATCCAAGTGTAATATATATGTTCTAATAAACATGAAATATCAACCCATAAAATATATATTAGTTAATTTTTCATAAGCAGAAGGTTCATTTTGGTAGTTTGGTTTAAAGGTGTTGTTGCGATCGAAATAACATGGTGCATATGGAAGGAAAACAATTAATTTTGATGACAATAAATTAGGCATTAAAAAAACATATCAAAAGAGACTATTATTTAAAATGGTTTGGTCAAGTGACATACATATGAGAAAAGAAAGTATAAAAACTATAGAGAGAAAAATCTCTCCCTAAATAAAACTCCCTGAAATACTACATTGTGGATATTGTTAATGTTTCGTGAGAGAAGGAAATCTTAATTTATAGATTGCAAAACTTCTCCTCCAAGAAAAGGATAAGACATATGAAAGCGATTTATTCCTTTTAGTAGTCTTTTTCCTTCCTTCAAGAAAGAGAGTCCTAATAGATTAGAAATTCAGGGAAAAATCCTAACAATTCTTCCCTTGGCCTGAATTTTTTGACAAAGCTTGATTCGCCTTCTTCACATAATCTTCATCACTTCTGCTTGCCATGATTAAAAATAGGTATAGGTTGGAAGCTCTTGATATTAGTTAAAAGAAGCCCAAAAATGGATTTAAAAGAGCCTACACATTACGAACAAGAATCGATTAGAATTGACATTAGTTAAAAGGAGTTCATGCATTAAAAATAACCATGGGTTAAACCTAGCATTGGAGCTCATGCAATACAAGTAGGCATGGCTTAAAACTGGCGCCGAATAAAAGTAACCTAAACATGAATTAAAAAAAGTGTTTTTATTTTACAACAACATGGGTTTTGAATATTTGTGATTATAATTTCTCCACATGTAGCATCACACTCAAACTTTTTGGATAAATCATCATTATCATCAAATTGGTTGCAGTTTGATTTGAATGCGTCTGAATGCGTCTTCGATCTCGCTTCGAATCATTGGCTCTGATATCACTTGTGGGATCGAAATAACATGATGCATGAATAGGCCAACAAAATAATTTTGATGACAATAAATCAGGCAGTAAACAAGCATATCAAAAGAGACTATCATTTAAAGTGGTTTGGACGAATGACCTAGATACGAGAAAAGAAAGCATAAAAACTATTGAGAGAAAAATCTCTTCCTAGATAAAAATTTCTGAAATACTACATTGCAGATATTGTTAATGTTTCATGGGAGAAGGAAATCTTAATTTATAGATTGCAAAACTTCTCATCCAAGAAATGGATAAGACATATGAAGGAGATTTAATCCTTTTAGTAGTCTTTTTCCCTCATTAGAGTCCTAATAGATTAGAAATTCAGGGCAAAATCCTAATAATTATCAGTGCCTTTACGTAGCATTTTAAATGAACTTGCTTATATTATCGATTTCAAGCCTGAATAAAGAAAGAAGGTTATAGTAGGTAGACAATTAGTGTAAAACTTGTTATTCCTTGATGAACCCTCATAATATGACTTTGGCAACTAATTAAAAATATTGGTTCTGAGTTATGACAAATTATATGTTTTACATTTATGAAATTATAAAATTTTGAAATTAGTTCAAATATTATATGTTGGAAAAATAAAATATGAAGAAATTACGGGTGTGTTTCGCGTGAAGTCCAATATTTTCATGTTTGGTTGGCTTAAATATTTTGATAGATATTTTTCTTATGGACTTAAAATAACTTTCCTACAAAGAGAAAACTCGTTCTCAATCTTCCTCACTCCCAACCTCACCCCCACCCTCCCGCCACTCCCCAACATTGTCACCACCATTCTGGGATCTAGATCTCGACTTACCACCGTTTACCGCCCTTACTCATGTCTTCTCATATAGTGTTTGCCTCAATTTATATATTTTCTAAAATTATGTTTTCTGCTACCTAACCAAACGCGGAAAATAAGTAAGAAAACTTATTTTTTAAGAAAATATTTATTTTCATACCAAACACACCCTTTGAATTTGACATTTTGACTCCAAAATGTAAAAGGTGGAGCACATTTTTGACAAATCAGCCCATCAAGTACCTATATATAGAGCTCACCCCCCACCCCTTAAATCTCAAAACATGCTATTTTGAGAGAAAAACAAATATAGAATTTGCATGCATATATTTCTTCTTTCTATCTTTAGATCTTATAAACTTTCTATATCAATCTCTTATTCTTGTCAATTAAAATGGCAGATTCACCACCATCATTACCAACAACAAGAAAAATTCCATTTCCACCACCCCCATTGAAGATAAGGGTAAACAGCCCTTCAATGTCAGAGTTGAAGAAAACTCTATTTTCACCTAATTCATTGAGAACTCCAACAATTAGGACACCAACATTCAAGACTCAAAAATCCATGTTGTTGGCTTATGTTTTCACTTTCTTGTTTGTTACATGTGCTATCTTTTTTGTCTTCAATAATCCTTCAATCAACCATTCTTTCAAGAAAGTCCTGAATAAGAGATCACAGTTCTCCACATTTTTCTCTCATTATTTTTCCTCAAATAATCACACCCCAACTGTTTACTCTCTACCATTTATCAGGAAAACAAATGGGGTTTTTGGGAAACTGAATGATTCTAATTTTGTTTCTCATCAAAATGGGTTTTCAATATCTTCTAGCCAAATGAATGATTCTGAAAATGGTGAAAAGGGTTTACAGAGTTCCATGAAAAATAAAGAGAAAGAAAAACAAAAGGTGAGAAATGACACATCAACTGAAAATCAGAAGAATGAGCCTTGGTGGGAAGTGATGAGCCATTGTGATGTTTTTGATGGAGAGTGGGTGAAAGATGATGCTAACCCTTTGTATGAACCTGGTTCTTGTCCTTTTATAGATGAGCCATTTGATTGTTATAAAAATGGAAGGCCTGATAATGGGTATGAGAAATTTAGATGGCAGCCTAAGCACTGTAAAATTCCAAGGTAATAAGCTACTTTTGATGATGTTGTTGTTGTTTATTTATTTATTTATTGCATATGCATTACTCAGCTTGAAGTAGAGGTGCAACAATAAAAGTTGTAGTCGTGTGTTCAGGAGGTCGCGGTTTTAAGTCGCGAAAATAGGCTCTTGCACGGAATGCAAGTGAAGGCTCCGCTAAAATAGACTCAATGTGGTTTGACAGTAAACATTGTAGTTGTGTGTTCAGTAGGTCGCGGTTTTAAGTCGCAAAAACAGGCTCTTGCAGGAATGCAAGGTAAGGCTAAGTAAAATAGACCCAATGTGGTCCGTCGCTTCCAGACCCCATGCATCACGGAAGTTTAGTACACTGGGCTGCCCTTATTTTATGCATTTCTGGGCTGGAAGTGGAACGTTGACTTAAAGTTTCAGTATTGTGACAAAGGAGATCACGGGTTCTAGCTGCGAAAACAGTCTCTTGCATGCAGAAACGCAAGGTAGGACTTTGTACAATAGAGTTAATGTGGTTCGACCCTTTTCGAACCCCCCACATAGAAATAGCTTAGTTCATCGGGTTGGCCTGTATTTTTAATGCATTGGTAAGCTTGAAGGAGAGCCTTGGTTCAAGGTATGGTTGCTGTCGTTTGAGTAGGAGGTCACATGTTTAAGCAACAAAAACAATTTCTTGCAGAAAGCTTATAGTAAACCCAATATAGTCCGGCCCTTTCCAGACCTCGTAGTGTATAGTAGGAATTTTTGGCTTAATTCTGAGAATGTTCTTTTAGTGAAATAGTATTACTTTACTTTTTCAGGTTGAATGCCAAAGAAATGTTGGAACTTTTGAGAGGAAAGCGATTAGTCTATGTTGGTGACTCTCTGAACAGGAATATGTGGGAATCAATAGTTTGTCTCCTCAGAAGTTCTGTTGAAGACAAGAGCAGAGTTTTTGAGGTATCTGGAAGAGAAGATTTCAAGAAAGAGGGTGCTTATTCTTTTATATTCGCGGTACGTTTCTTCGTTTCACTTGTCTATTTCATCTACATCAATGTCAAATTATTCAACAAAATGCTGTTGCATCTTAGTAAAAGGAGGTGAAAGGACAGAAGGAGGAGAGAGTAGGAGGTTAAGGATTTAGTCTATCTGCATGCATTGCTGGGAAGCAAGGTTTTGGAAATTAACATCTAAGGGGTCGTTTGGTACGAGGTATAAGAAGGTATAAGGGTGGTATAAAAGTTTAATACCACCTTAATACCATGTTAGGTTAGCAAACTAGGTATAAGTTATCCTGGTGTTAATTTTAACACTGGGATAACTTATAGCTTATAGAAGGTGAGGTAATTAGCATTGGTATAACTTATACCTTCTTCTTAGAAATTATGCAATTGTCATTCTTAATACAACATACCAAACAATGAATAAAAACCAATCCCAGCATAACTAATCTCAGTATAACTTATCCCAATATAACTTATACCGGTATAAATCGTATTCCAACCAAACGACCCCTAATAGAGCAATGAAGATGAAGGTAGTGTGGTGCATCTAAATTGCTGGATTGAGAAAGTGAAAGGGCAGCCAGGTGCATGAAGCATCCCGCGTTTACACAGGGTGGTCCAGGGAAGGGCCGCACTCCAAGAGAGTAATATTTTATCTTATACGGAGTATAATTTTCCGACGACCTTTGAAGGAACGTAGCTTCGCCCCTGGTCACACTGAGACAACTTGCTCCAGGGATCCCCTTCCAAATGGTGCAATGATCTGTAAAAAATATGAAGTGCTCTTGCATTATATGTCCAAAGTTTCCTTGGTCTTTGTTGTTTCACTATAAAGTTGTCAAGGCTTTTGAATAAGGAAAATGAAATACTACATAGTTAGGTACCAATTTAGTTTCATTAATTCCTTAAAACAATCTGCTTAACCATTGTTGAATGTTTGTGCAGGACTATAATTGTTCAGTGGAGTTTGTACGTTCGACTTTTCTGGTTCAAGAATGGGAAATACCAGATGGAAATGGATCAACTAAAGAAACACTTAGATTAGATCTGGTAGAAAGGTCATGTGATAAATACAAAGGAGCTGACATTCTTGTCTTTAACACAGGGCACTGGTGGACTCATGAGAAAACATCTGAAGGGTAATATTTCTCCGTCCGATTCTACATTCGATCATGTTTGTCTGCATATTTTTGGCAGAATGAAATAGATGAGGATATTTATTTTGATTTTCATTCTAGAAAGCTAATTTACTATGTATGGACAAACTTTTAGGAAGGGTTACTATCAAGAAGGTAGCCATGTTTATGGTGAATTGAACGTTGTTGAGGCGTTTCGCAAGGCAATGACAACATGGGCAAGATGGATTGAGACCAATGTAGATCCTCTGAAGACCGACGTTTTCTTTAGAGGCTATTCAGTCTCTCATTTCAGGTAACTCAAATATGTGTACCCTATTTTACCTTCTATTACTCTTAATAACATTCAAGAAAAGCCCCCAACACTTTGGTTCACTAGTAATAGTGCAATGGATGATGTGTGGATTAGTTAGCGGGACAGACTTTTATCCACCAAATCGTGCACCAACTGACCCTCGCAAATTTCTCAGTTACCAAAAACATTTAAGGAAAAAGATTGAAAAGTGATCAAGTTTTATTTTGGTGTTTGTGTTTTTTTTGCAGTGGAGGTGAGTGGTATGCTGGTGGAAAATGTGATAGTGATAAAGAGCCACTTCAAGATGAGAAAGATTTGTCACCTTCTCTGTATCCTCCAATAATGGGAATGTTAGAGGATGTGATAAGGTGGATGAAAACACCAGTATATTATTTGAATGTTACCATAATGTCGGATTTCCGCAAAGATGGACATCCATCGATATACAGGAAGCCAAACATGACAGACGAAGAGAGGAGGACGACGATAAGGTATCAAGATTGCAGCCATTGGTGCCTTCCTGGTGTACCGGACACTTGGAATGAGTTACTATATGCTCAACTATTGATGAAACATTATCAGAAACAACACAAACAACATCAGCAGCAGATAGGTTCTTAGGCAAATATAGCTATAGTATTGTATAGATATGATATTTGTGGGACGAAATACGTCTCGGTTGGTTGTAGTTTTTCCTCATTGGAATGAGGGGATGCAACACGACATCGATCGGCAAAAGATGTCTCTGTTAGTTGTAGCTTTTCCTTCATGAGAAGCCAGAGACGATTGCCATTAGCTACCGATAGTTCAGTGTAGAACTACTTAACAATGTAGTAACAAGTTGCACTAGAACTTATTGTGCTATAATATAAGCGGATATATATATGATTTACTCTTCAAGTGATATGTTGCTTCTGTTACTTTTCACTTGGTGATTTCAACATTCTAGGTAGCTAATATCATCTCAGGTTATACTATATATGTAGCTTCATACCAACAAGGGTTAGTGGTGGATTGGTAAATACTCCTTCATCCTTAACCAAACGTTTCGGGTTCGAGTCCCTGGGTATGGAGTCGCCTTTGTTAGGGAGCGCTTTACCTCCGCAATATGAGACTTCCCGGCGTGAATTCGGATTTAGTCGGGCTCCAATTTTGTGTACCGAACACCCGGTGGGAAACCAAAAAAAGTATACATATCTTCATAAAAAATAGTTTTAGCATTTGGTTAGAGACAAAAGGGAGAGGACGAGGACTCAAGGAACATATTTGCCCAGCGGCGTACTGCTACTCTTAAAGTTTTGCTTTAATTATTAATGAACATTCAGCTTTAACAAATTTTATAAAGAAGATCACACTCATATGCTTTCACCGTAATTAAGTACCTAAGTAATTGTTTGACCTAAAAATATAGATCTTTGTTCAAATAATTAATTTTATATAAATAAGGATTAATTTTAGCTAACAATAATTTCCTTAAATGAATTTTTTAAAGAAGCAACAAATGCTACGTAGATATGGTAGGACAGTGGCAGTGACATGCAATGAATATTCTAGAAATCATAAACAATAATGTTGCATTCAATGATAATGGATATCAATAAATGACATTTAAGTAAATAAGAGGAATAAGTCATCCAAGAAAGGGTGGAATAAAGAGATGTTCTTTCTGAAAATGATGAATGATAAACAATTCCTTGAATATTTGAGTTAATCTAGGATCTTAGCAAAAGCATAGACAAGAATCTCAGTGAAAAGGTGAAGGTATCTTAGCAAATGAGATTTGATTCTCCTTCTCAAGGCAAAGTGTGTTTTTTACAAATGAATATCACATGTCCCCTATCAATGTGTCTTTTTCTATTTATAGGAAAAATCCTAATAGTACAAGTACAGAGAATATCCACTAGAATATTCTCTTTAATATCCTGTCTTGAAACTAGCCATTATAACTCTGTTAAGGGTGCTCGACCTCAGCCTCGATGACAACTCTACGTCTCCGACTTTGCTGATTCTTTCACCATATCCCGCTAAGTCTTCGACCACAGCCTTCGTTGATAATTAGATCATTGCGACGCGCAGCATCGCAAGAATGTTTCACTAGCACTATTCGACTGAAACTGGATTTTAACCCATACAATTAGTCCTTCCGCTTATCGAAGTCGTTCCTGCGGATGAGGTCGGTGAGCGGACAGTGTCGTTCATAATTAACAGAGGTCGTGGTCGTGGAGACGGGACTACGTGGCCCTTTTGAGGTCCATATATTTTGAATTTTTCAAATTACCTAGGAAGCTTGTTGGAGTCATTTGGTCCAAGAGAAGTGGTGATGTGATGACATCATGCATCATAATGACGCTGCTTTCCGATGCATTGCATCGATTCAGGTGTGACTCTTGATTGGCTCTGTCAGTTCGATTTTTGTGCTAATTATGACCCATACAGTTTCGATTCTGGTACCTCCAAAACTTATAAATAGGAGAAGATTTTCCAATTTTGGAACTTTTCAAACTCTTTCTTCCCCTCCAGCACTAGCTTATCTCTCATCTTCTTTGTAGAGCCCTTTTTTCTCTCTGTTTCTGAGACCTATATTGTTCTTCGCTCTTCTTCGTTTGATACTTTTCTCTCTTACATTAAGCTATGCCTAACGTACTTTCTAAGTTCGGCGAGGGAAGTCATGTTGCCCCCTTAGCCGTGGTGTTTCCCTCCCATGAGGAGAGTGCCCCTGCCACCGTTGAGGACGAAGCCTTCCCTTCGGTGGAAGAGATAATTCCACACCACCCTGATTCCAGGTCCAATTTCACCAAATCACCCGATGATGAACCTGGAGCCTTTCGGCCAGTGATGAAGGTGAAGGAGTTGGAAGAGCTTAAGTCTAAATTCGGTATTCCCAATCACATCGAGTTGATCCCAGTTGGGTGGGACACGGTGCAGGTCCACCATCCTGGTACTACGCCTTCTACACCTACCCCTTCCAAGTTGGCTACACTCTCTCTCTTCATCCGTTGGCGGAGGAATTCTTCTGTTATTACCGTATTTTCCCAGCTCAGCTCGTGCCGTACATTTACAAACTCATAATGATGCTTACCAAATTTTCCCAGCTAGCCGGGGTCGAACTGACGCTCTGACATTTGATACGTCTGTTCGCTCCTAGATTTTATACGGGGACTATGTTAAATCTTCGTCACCGAGGAGGAAAGTGCTTGGTGGTGAAGATGGACGACAAAACCAATCGCCAATTATGGTTCAACTTCTTCTTTGTTAGAACCGAGGACGTGGTGGCCAGCGTTGACGTTTGTCCTGAGGCTTGGAACTATACTCGTAAGTACCTTATTTCCTTGTTTGTAGGTATTGGATTTTTCTCTCGTGCCTGGTCATGGGCTTTGATCCCTTGTCCTTTTCTCATGTAGCCAAGACCTCGCCTCCTCCTTTGGTTGATGAAATTTTTGATTGGGTTGGTCGACTCCTCCCTCACATCGTAGGGGTTTGTGAGTAGTCAGGGTTCTTTAAGAAGTTTGGGCTTGCTTTTCCTTCGACTGGTAAGTTCCTTTCATCATCAGTATCTTGTTTTTTTTTGGTTTAACTTTGCTGACTTTCCCTTCTCCCTGTGTTTTTCTTAGCTTCGGCCAGGGGATCTTCGAGGAGGTCGAAATCTCCCGCATCTTCATTCCAAAAGAGGAAAGCTACCGCGTCCTCGGCTCCCGCACCTTCTTCGATTGCGACTGATTCTGCTTGTGTCTCAGTCCCTCCTGTTGCTGTGTCGAAATCTATTTCCTTCTTTCTCCATGGAGACTTTATCCGCGGTAACCTCGTCTTCTCCCTTGTACCATCTTATAAATGAGGATGACGATCCTTTGCCTGGAGATGTGGATTTGATGCCTTGTAAGAGGATGGTCGTGGACGTGGGGAGAGAGAGGTCGGCGGCCACTGATGTAGGAGACTTTGGTTTTGTTCTTTGGGAGACGATCACAATGCATATCGGGGAGAGCCCAGAGGCTATCCCCGAGGCCATTTGTTTAGAGGATACGGATGCACGATCTGTAGGGGATGCAACTAAAGGCATGGTGGGAAGTGGCGGCCCTGTTCTTCCAAGACACGAAGAGACCTCATCTTTTGGGATTGTCGTGGACGTACCTTCTTCGAATGATGATAGAGGGAAGGTTGTTTCTGATGAGGATGTTGGATCCGATTCTGATTTTTACAAGCTGCGATGATCGATGAGGGGCTCACTTAACTGGAAGTCAGGTTGGAGGGGGGTACGAGGACCATTACGATCTCTATGGACCGTAATCTTCTTGTGGATACCGATAAAATCGTCCCCTCCCTTGTCCCTCTCAGTTCTGAAGTTGATGGTACAACCCTCAAGACTATGAGTGATAGTGACCTGTCGAACAACATTGCTGGCCTCGCCCTTCGAGTAAGTACATTTGTTATCCAGTATTTTCCTTAAGTTTTGTCCTTTCATAGGCCCTAACTTTATTTGTTTTATAAACGGTCGTCTTGGACATTGAGAGTGCTCGTAGGGAGCAGAGGAGAAAAGATATCTATGTGAAGCTGAAGCAAAATTACTTCGGAGTCCTTGAGAAGTACCGGGAGCTTTGATGCCGGCTTCGTGAAGGTGGCGATGTGCGCCAATTGAGGGACGACTTGAAGGCGAGGGACGAGGAACTAGTGCAGATGGTGGGGAAGTGCAACATCTTTGAGGGAACGTTGAGGAGAAAGGAAGAGGAGCTCAAGCTCAGCAAGGGGTCGAAGCCCAGTGGAATGATCTCCAAGCTCAATTAGTTTGCTACGAGCCTAGCTTGAAGAGCGCCAATTCAGGGTGGAGGCTCTTAGTGGTGAGGTCGCTGAGAATCTAGAAGAGCTGAGAAGGCAGAGTCTGCACAGTCGGAAGCTTCGAGTAAGGTCAGTGATTCGAACTCTCCGTTCTGAGCGGGAAATGATTCAACGTCGACTAGGATCAGAGAAGAAAAACTCGAGAAAATGACTGGGGAGTTGGAGAGAGAGGCTTCTGGCCTCCACGATCGAGTTGTTGCTTTGGAGGCTGAGAAGGCCCAATAATGGCACAGACGTCCTCTTCTCGTACTTTAGATTTTCCCAACGTTCCTAGGAATTTATATGAGGAGTGGGTTCACGTCGAGGCCCAGTTAGATATCTTTCAATATTTGCATGCGGCGGGGTCCGTCTCTGAGGCTACCCTCGAAGGCATTCATGTTAAGGCTCGTGAAGCTTGAGTCGCTTGTGGGTATGATCCTACAACGCCTGAGGCCAGCTAAGATAAAATTCATAATATTATGACTAATCGCTAAAGCCCATTTTTGTTGTAGTGTAACCTTCTATTATGAATTTTATCTTAGATTCTTCTTTAATTTCTTCATTTTCTATGAGTAGTTAAACCCTTAGCTAGGTTTATCACCCAACCCTAGTATGGGTAGTTAATAGGTTATTTATTTAGGGCTTATTTATGATTGGGTATATGATATTTAGCCTAGTTCTTGCTTGAATTCAAGAATTAATGGTTGCAAACATTGATTCATGCCAAATTGACTTAGTCTTTACTTGAGAAAGTGAGACTAAGTCTTGGAAAACTTGGCTAACAAGAAATTGAGGTGAACTCAAGAAATTGATAGCCCTAATTAAAGGGTCGAATCTAGAGATAGTAAGACCCGACTTGAGCATTTATCACTTGTTTCGTGAAATACCCATTTGGACTTGAGAAATCCAAATTGGGCAAAATCACTCAAACTACCGAGAGGTATAGAGTGCGTAATCACGGGTGAGACAGTGAAGTATTTTCAGCAACACTAGGTATCCTTGATGTTTGTGCTACTCGTTCATGGCCACTGTTGGCATCAGGGACCTAATAAATATTAACAAATTAGATAACAATACTTTTATAGGATTGAAAATTCATTAAGAATGCCTATAACTTCTGAAAATCGAGTTACCTGTTCACTTGAGGTGCCATTGATATTTTGAGGCATAGATTTATTAGAAACATATTTGCGCATCAATTGTGTCACTTGGAGTAATTCTGCTTGCATCTTCTCCTGATTTTGTTTCATCATATTCATTTCTTCATTGTGTTTATCCTTTAACTCGGTTATCTCCTGTGTCAACCTTTGTACGACCTCACTAGACGAATTCTCTGCAACAATATTTTCTAAGGAAGATCTACTACCCCATAGCACTGAAGGAGTTGGACCAAGTCCTAAACCACGAACATACCCACTTTTGTCATTTCCGAACACCTGGGAATACACATCGCCTTCCCAAGAAACACTGCGAGGAGGTTGATCAGTAGAGCTCCCAATATTATTCATCCTTTCATTTATCATTTCCTGACCATAGAATACATAAATCCAAGTTGCAATTTATTTATTCGTTTTTTATGTTTTTTTCTAAACTATTTCCCAATTCAGAAATTTAAATAAAAAAAGAAATCTTACGATTGCATAAGCAGAATCAACATCCAGTAGTCTACCATCCTTACATTGTTTATGAGTTAATAAGAAAATTTGTGCTCGTGTAGGTTCTACCCCATTTACAGCCTAATACAATAAAATTGATGTCAGATATGCGTAAAAAAAGGATTTTAAAATGTTATAATTAGTAATTTTTACAAGTTTACTTGCTCATCCATCAAGGTAGCAATACTTTTGGATCCTCCTATGTGAGGCATCTTTTGATTGGCCCTATTATTTCTATTTGCTTGGGTACGCCTTTGTCATTGAAATATTAAAATGATATCTTATAAATTATAAATAAAAATTTAGCATTACTAAAATCAAAACACTGAAAATAATCAAGTAGAGGTGTTTTAAAGATTTGTTAATACCTTAGCTTTATCCGAAAGCCAATAGGAGACAAGACCACTCCATTGATCCCTCGGTATGCGACTTGGTCTATTTTTCAGCAAAGCGTCTTTAGTCTTATATTTTGGCAGATACTCACTTTTTAAATCGCACTTGTAATCTTTCCATTTCTTTCCTAGTGACTTTAGGACATAAGATTGTCCCCGTCTTAGGATAGAGAACTTCTTCTAAAAAAATAAAGCCAACATTTAGAAGAAAATATCATGTATAAAAGATTGAACTCGTTCATATAATAATAATAATAATAATAACAACAACAACAACAACAGCAATAAAAACAACAACAACTTTCCATACCCTCACAATATCCACTAATTTCTTCTTTTCCTCTTTGTCAAAATTTCCCCAATCATCTACATGTAGATGTGTTAGCTCCGGAGTTCTGGCAATAATTCCTAGAAAGCTAGCAAGCTTTTGACCCTCTTTCTCAATAGCTTGGTTACGATTATTAAACGGCACATCAACTGTCTTTCCCGGCGGAAGTTTCCAAATATCTTTTAGTAAAGTAGGCCCACGAACCTTTTTTGCTTCTAAATTACCTAGAATGAAAAACATCCGAATAATGTGGCGACTTCAAGAATTCTAACAGACAAAATGAAATCAAAACATAAAATAAATAGTGAAGAAGTGAAAGTACTATACATTTATGAGCATCAAAGAAGAGAAGAGCTTTGTTAAGAGCAAGAGTGAGATTGTGTGAAGAGACATGGTGGTGATTTTTTCTAGGAAAAAGATGCAGGAGAAGAATAAGAACATGTATAATGAGGATTATGAGGGCTGACACAACAACAAAGCATTTGATTAATTAAAACTCTGGTAGCAAGGAGTCAATATTTTGTCCAGAAGTCCAGTCTTATTATCAGTATAATAACAGAGCTCCCTAACAACTCATTTGAGTACTTCACTTTTAATTTTAGTTTCTCAGCCACAAAGCACTTCTTTATGGTTAATGGATCTCATTTAAGATCAGCCAACATATAATAGTCCTTCCTTTGGTATAATTAATACAAAATTTTGACTTCCTAACCACCCAAAGAAGAAATAGTGTGGATAATTTTCTCCTCTTCAATGCAAAATTATAACAATATAAAAGAATTTTCAAAAAGGAAAAAAAAATACATCACTAATTTGAGAAAACTTTATTTTTCTTAAGATAAGTCTCATTTATAGAAATCTATCTAGATTTATTCCAACAAAAAGATCTTAAAATTTCATAGGTAATTGGATTAAGATGTTCATTTGGGAGCAGCGACAGTAGCTGTAGCTTGGACTCGGCCTTTGAAGTAACCAAGCAACATTTTCCTGTTAGGCATATTTTCCTTGACTTGGCTGCAGTTAAGGTACTCTTCTCTCCAAGCACATAAATGGGGAAACTTTTCATTAGAATATAGCAGAACCATGGAAGAAGATACATAAGATGATGTACAAGAAGAGTATGTAAGTGGAAAAAGGTAAAAGAGTACCAACCAACACATGGAAGTTTCTAGAAGTGTAGCATTGCACCACAAGAATGGGCGAAGTCTTATAATAGGTAGCTTTTTTTAATTAAAATTTTTTTGATGAAATTCCCCAGCAGGCAGAGAGGAAAAATGAAGCAGTAAAGGCAGCAAAAACAACCAGAGTATCAACAAAGTGAGGTATATTTCCCCTCGATAGGCACATTCAACACGGTTTCCTGGAGCTGGGCAGTGTGTTTTGCAGTAGATAATCAAAGTTGTGCTCATGTTAATGCACAGAAAATGGAATGCCAAAGTAGTTAAGAACAAACTCAGCCAAATTCATACATACTAGCAAATGAAAGCTATCATCTAATGTTATACATAATCATATTGCAATACTATAGAAGCATTAACTTAATCTTCATCATGTTGAATCTCAGTTCCACCATCAGAACTATTCAACTCATTAGATTGACCATCACGTGCTTGGGCGTCAGAGTAGTTCTGACTATCCATCAACTGCTCAATATATGGCTAGGCTCTAGAGTAGTCTTGACCATCCATTAAGTGCTCAATATAAGGTCTCACATCTTCATCTTCATCTTTTTCAACTACCAGTCGGTTGCGACCTCTAGTTTGCATACTTCTTTTTTCAAAATAAAGAAACTATCTAGCTGCATTAAGTTATACTAGTACTAGATTAACTCCAACCAGTCAACAGGTCACACACAAAATAGGAGGAATTATCATCCTCATCTCAAGCTGTGAAAAATAAATGAATAGCAATTCGTGCATACAAACAAAACCTTGCGACAAATATAGTTCAAGAGGTAAAAGAAATTGATGCACCAACAAAAACTATTGTCCAATTATAATATCACCTTAGCTACAATCAGCAAAATATAATTAAAAGAAAGCACAAAGAATTAACTCAATCCAAACAAAAATCAACCAATACAAACATAGAAAATCCATAGCTGACTAACATGCATCTTTTATAAAATGGCTCAAATTGAAAGCAAAAAGTATATTTATTCAAATTTCTGCATTAAAAAATCCCTAGAAGTTCTTAAATAACACTTGCAAGAAAAATATTCTATAGGTTCTACCTATCTTATTCAGAATTACATTAATTTTCAATGTCATTTTCTCTCTCAAAATTAGCTTCGCCATCATTTAGAGAAGCTTGAGAATATACATTTGTATCAATTACTATCCCATCGACACTTCTTACCTAATCATTATATTCATCCACTGGAACACGAGCATTTTCTAAGAGATCCAAGTCAGTGGCATCACTTTGCATTGATGACTCAAACTTCAAACTATTTTCCTCTCCTATTTTAAAAATATCTCGAGGGTTAATTAACCTAGGGACAAACCATTCATGATCTTGAGGATCTTGTACAAATGTTACTTGTTGAGCTTGTTCTGTAAAAATAAAGAGCTCATGACGTTCTCGATCGCCAGAGTCTGTTAGGCGTGAGAAATTCACAAGTGTGAAACCCAAGTCATCTTCCTTAACTCCTTTAAAATCTTCACAGTAGTTTAACTCCACAGTATCATTCAATCTTCCATAATTGGTGATATTTGCAGACTTTGGAGCATTTTCTCTTGTACTTGTATAACTCTCATCCTTTGAAACGACCATAACACCGCTATCTTGTGTCACCTTAAATTCTTCACTTTGCCTCGTTCGAAACCGATACCCATTATTGACATCGAACGCATTAAATCTTTTCGCAATGTAACTCGACCCTTGTGCAAGGTGTAACGACCCAACCGGTCGTTTTGTGTTCTAGGACCCCGGGCCCCTAAATGAGACTCCCTGTAGTTGCTTTTACTGATTGATGACTTGCGGGGATGGGTGAGTTGAGGTTTGGAGGAGTTTGGAGTAGTATAGGAACACTTAGTTCCTTAAGGTTGGCCTTAAAGTCCAAGTTTGAATTCAGTCAATGTTTTTAGTAAATTACCCCGAAATCAAGATTCGAAGACCCCAGTAGGTTCGTATGATGATTTCGAACTTGGGCGTGGGCTCGGAACGGGTTTTGGATGACCCGGGAGCATTTCGGCACCAAATAGTGAAATAAGAATGTTCTTAAGTTCAAATTGAGGTTTAGAACATGTTTTTGTGTTATCGAGGTCCGAACGGAATTCTGAGACCGGGAATAGTTTCTTCATGTCATTTATGACTTGCTCGCAAAATTTGGTTTCATTCCGAGTAGTATAGGTATGGTTCAGCATGTTGAAAGCGAATTCAGAAACTTGAAGTTCTTAAGTTTGATCCAATAGGTTTTGAGGTATGATTTTTAGATTTAGCACTGTTTCGGACATTCTGAAGGCTCGAGCGAGTCTGTATTATGATTTACGACTTGCTGGTATATTTGGACGGGGTCTCGGGTGGGCCCAGATGCCATTCGGGCATCGAGCGAGGCAAAAACCAACCTAAAATGACTGCTAGTGCACCAGGTCTGGTGCGACCACACCTGCAGAGGTCAAGTCGCAGGTGCGAGACCACTCCTCCGGTCCCAGTCTCGCAGGTGCGACTCCTGAGGGAGTTGCCAAATTCCGCAGGTGCGGACCCATTTTTGCAAAAGCGGACCCGCAGGTGCGGACTTCGCTCCGCAGGTGTGAAACCAGGCCCCCTTCCCCTTATCCGCAGGTGCAAAAATTTCCTCGCAGATGCGAGACCGCAGGTGAAAAAAGCCTGTAGGCAGTGGACTTCCTTTTAAACACGGACTTAGCCATTTTTGAACACTTTATTCTTCATTCTTGGGCGATTTTGAGAGCATGCAAGGAGGGTATTCGACCTAGCAACTGTGAGGTAAGTAATTCCTAATATGAATTTAGCTTATTACTTGAATTTTTAGGTTGATTAACACCACAATTAGTTGAAACCATGGGTTAGAGTAAAAACCCAGGATTTTCACAAAAAACGGGAAATTACCAAGGAATTTGTTGAGAAATCAAACAAAAACTATATAATATTGATCCTTAGGCCATGAGTGATAGTTTCCTTCAAAAATTTCCGGAATCCGAGTACGTGAGCCGAGGGGTATATTTTGGGATTTTTCAATTTAGGTTGAAATAATCATTTAAATAGGAAAATTTCATATTTTTGAGTATAGATTGATTTATTTATGCAATATTTGACTAGTTTCTAGTCCTTGGGCGATGAATTTGGAGTTTTGGGTGCATTCTTGACTCGGGAAGTAGACTTGACGCGAGGTGAGTCTCCTTTCTAACCTTGTAAGAGGGAATTTTCCCCATAGGTGAATTAAATGATTATGTGTCATTTTTGTGGGGGACTACGTACGTGTGAGGTGACAAGAGCCCGTGCGTAGTGACTATTATTGTTATGTCCAGGTAGTTAGGCCCACACCATGCCATGTGAATTCCATTAACTTGAGTTATATGCTTTGTAATTTCATTGTATGCGACTTTGTTTTTAAGAAAAACTGAGAATTTGATGTTTTAAAGGAGTTGTTATTTGAAAGGAATTGAAAGAAAGATGTTGTGTTTGCATGCGACCGCTTTGTAATTTATATCCCGCAAGCGGAGTGATTCTTTCCCCTACTCTCATGGGAGCGGTCCGTACGCCACATCAGGTTGATAGATGCATCTATGGTTCGCGGCATTCGACCCTTCGGCAGTGCACAATTATTATTATTATGTTGGCCCTGGCCGGATGTGCTTATTCCACTATGCGCATGCTATTTGTCTGATATTGTTTATGACTGTTGAGCTGTGAATTATCCTGGAGGATTGAATTGAAAACTTTTAAATTGATGCTTCTCTACATATTTGGATTTTATTATGATTCGATATTTACTTTCTTGCTATCCATGCTTACTTGTTTCCCTCTTTGAATTGTCACCCATTTACACTGTTTGGACCCTAGTAAGTGTCAATTCGACCTCTCGTCACTACTTCTTCGAGATTAGGCGGGATACTTACTGGGTGCATATTGTTTATGTACTTATGCTACGCTCTGTACTTAATTGTACATGTTCTGAGCAAGGTGCATCTGGGTTCCAGTCCGGAGCTCGTTCCTAAGTTTTACTGGTCGAGGCTTCGCGGTGAGCTGCTCTTCTTGGCGATTTCCAGCATTACTTTGGAGCTATTCTTTTGTTATTTTTTTCTATACTTGCTCAGAAAGTAGGACAGACTTTCATTCTTTTGATATTATTCTACTAGATGCCTATAGACTTGTGACACTAGTTCCTGGCACTCACACGCTAGTAGACTTTATTTTGGGATGTAATCGTTAATTATGACGTCATGATTATTTATATTGCATAAAAGTTGTCCTAAGTTATCCGTTTCTACTTAATGTCTCAAAACTAAGTTAAGCAAGTGTTGAAAAATATTTTTGGTAAACTACCTGAAATCACTAATAGATAATGGTTGGCTTGCCTGACTGCGGTGTTGGGCGCCATCGCAACCTGAGTCAGGATTTGGGTCGCGACAATATCGTATCATAGCTCTAGGTTCACGTAGGTCTCACAAGTTACGGGCAAACCCAATAGAGTCTTGTGGATCGGTATGGAGACGTCTGTATTTATCTTCAGGAGGCTATAGGGTGTTAGGAAATCTCTCTTTATTCACCTTCTATCGTGCAGTTGATGGTATACTAAAATCTCACTCTTCTATTTTCTCACAGATGGTGAGGATGCGAGCAACTGATGTTCCAGAACCGGGATGGGCCGCTACCCCCGTCATCCGAGGCCGTGGCAGAGGCCGGGGGAGGGCACTGGCCTGAGGTAGGGGATGAGGGATTCCTAGGACTGTACCAGTTGCACCCCCAGCAGATCCAGTGGAGAATCCCATCACTGAGGATCAGGGAGAGGTGCCCGCAACAGATCTGCCCCTTTGGATTTTACGACAGCGCCAGGATTTCAGGAGGTCATGGGCCGTATGATGCGGTTCATGGACACCATGACTCAGGCTGGTTTATTTCCAGCAGATCCGACCATATATCAGGAGGGAGGGGGAGCACAAACCCCTACTTCACAGGCCGCTGGACAGGCATCATCAGTATATCAGACCCCAGGTACACTGCCCATGGGCGGGGTTCAGCCAGTGGCAGCAGCAGCACCTGAGCTCTGACCAGATACGGACGGTTATCCGCATAAGTTATTAGACAGATGGACCAGACTGCACCCTCTTGTTTACGGAGGTGAGCGTCATGAGGATGCACATGAATTTATTGATAGGTGCAGGGATAGACTGCACAACATGAGGATAGTGGAGTCTCATGGAGTTGACTTCACTACTTTTCAGCTAGAGGGCTGGGCCCGCAGATGGTGGTAGTCCTACATTCTTGGCAGACCGGCAGATTCCCCTCCCATCACTTGGGAGCAGTTCACTCAGTTATTCCTGGATAGATATATTCCACCCTCTGAGAGGGAAGAGCTGCGGTACAGTTTGAGCAGCTGGAGTAGGGTCAGATGTCAGTGACCGACTACGAGGCTAGGTTTTCTGAGCTGTCTCGTCACACACCCATGATACTTCCTACAGTGAGATTTGTAGCTGGGTTGTATCCAGGTATTAGGTCCAACATGGCCCGAGAGGTGGATATGGGGACTCTTTATCATCTTGTGGTAGAGATTGCTCGCAGGATCGAGGGTTATCGGTCGAGGAGCAGAGAACAGGGTCAGCAGGATAAGAGGGATAGATTTTTTGGGGATTTCAGAGGTGCTCCAGCTAGGGGCAGAGGTCAGTTTGGCAGGGGCCGACCCAGTTGGCTCCCATATTCAACACCATCACCACCTCCACGAGGTGTCCCAGCGAGGTTTTATTCAGCGCCATGCCGGAGAGTTCTTACCACCCGCTAGCTATTCAGGGTTCCTCCGACGGGTATTCTGGTCATCAGGGGTCTACCAGTCCTTATTTCAGTGCTATGCCAGAGAGTTCCTACTGTCCTCCCACTATTCGGGGTTCTTCTTCAGAGCAGCAGGGCATAGTGCAGGGAGGTTGTTATGAGTGTGGGGATCCAGGTCACATTGAGAAGCATTTCCCCAGGCGTCGGGGCAAGGTAGTGCAGAGGATCACCAGCCTATGAGCTTAGCACCAGCGGTTCGGCCACCTAGAGGTGGAGGGCAGGCTGGTAGGGGTCGTCCTAGAGGTCGAAGCCAGGCAAGGGGAGCCCAGTCAGCTCCTGTCTATTCCGGTGGAGGTCAGTTATCCGGTGTTCCAGCCAGATTCTATGCTATTCCGACCAGATCAGATGCAGTAGCCTCAGATGCCGTGATCACATGTACTATTTCAGTATGTGGTAGAGATGCATCAGTATTATTCGATCCAGGGTCCATTTATTTATATGTATAGACCTTATTTTCTCATTCCCTGGATATTCCTCGTGAGTCCTTGGGAACTCCTGTTTATGTGTCCACTCCTGTGGGCGATTCTGTGGTTGTGGACCGAATTTATCGGTCCTGTGTGGTTACATTCTGTGGGTTCGAGACCAGAACAGACCTCCTGTTGCTCGATATGGTCAATTTTGAGGTCATCTTGGGCATGGATTGGCTGTCTCCCTATCATGCCATTCTAGATTTCCATGCCAAGACTGTTACTCTAGCCATGCCCGAGTTGCCGAGATTGGAGTGGAGAGGTTCCTCAGTTAGTGCCGCTAGTCAGGTTATTTCCTTCCCGAAGGCTCGACATATGGTCGAGAACCTATGTGCGAGACATTACCGACGAGTCTCCGACGATTGATTCAGTGCCAGTAGTTCGAGAGTTTGATGATGTATTCCCTTCAGATCTTCCAAGCATGCCACCAGATCGTGACATTGATTTCTGCATTGACTTAGCTCCGGTCACCCAGCCCATATCTATTCCCCCATATCGTATGGATCCGAAGGAATTGAAGGAATTGAAAGAACAACTTGAGGAGTTATTGGCTAAGGGGTTTGTCTGACCGAGCATATCTCCTTGGGGTGCTCCAGTGCTATTTGTGAAGAAGAAGGATGGGACTATGCGGATGTGTATTGACTACCGCCAAGTGAACAAGGTTATCATCAAGAACAAATACCCGTTGCTGCGTATTGATGATTTGTTTGACCAGTTGCAGGGTACTCGGGTGTTTTCTAAGGTTGACCTGAGGTCGGGGTACCATCAGTTGAAGATTCGGGACTCGGATGTTCCGAAGATAACCTTTCGTTCGAGATATGGTCATTATGAGTTCCTAGTGATGTCCTTTGGCTTGACTAATGCCCCAGCGGCATTTATGGACTTGATGAAAAAGGTGTTCAGGCCTTATATTGATTCTTTTGTCATCGTATTCATTGATGACATTCTGATTTACTCACGTAGCCTGGGGGAGCACGAGCAACATTTGAGGGTTGTGCTCCAGACTTTGGGAAAACAGAAGATGTATGCTAAGTTCTCCAAGTGTGAATTTTGGTTGGATTCTGTGGCATTCTTGGGGCATGTGGTATTTGGAGAAGGTATTAAGGTTGATCCTAAGAAGATTGAGGCAGGTCAGAGTTGGCTACGCCCTACTTCAGCTACAGAGATCAGGAGCTTCTTGGGTCTAGCGGGTTATTATCACCGATTTATGGAGGGATTTTCATCCGTTGCATCCCTTCTGACTAGATTGACCCAGAAAAATGCCCCATTTTGATGGTCCGACGAGTGTGAGGCGAGATTTCAGAAGCTCAAGACAACATTGACTTCAACACCAGTTCTAGTGTTTCCTCCTAGTTCTGGGATGTATACGGTTTATTGCGACACTTCACACGTTGGTTTGGGTTGTGTGTTGATGCAGGTGAGGCGAGTTATTACATATGCTTCGCTGTAGCTGAAAGGTCATGAGAAGAATTACCCTGTGCACGACCTGGAGTTGGCGAAGATTGTTCAGGCTCTTAATATTTGGAGGCATTACTTGTAAGGGGTGCCTTGTGAGGTTTATACAAACCACCATAGTTTGTAGCACTTGTTCAAGCCGAGGGATCTCAATTTAAGGCAGCGCAGGTGGCTTGAGTTTCTGAAGGATTATGACATCACCATTCTTTATCATCAGGGCAAAGGGAACGTGGTAGCGGATGCCTTAAGCAGGAAGGCGGAGAGTATGGGTAGTTTGGCTTTCATTTCAGCAGAGGAGAGACCTCTAGATTTGGACATTCAGTCCTTGGCTAATCGCCTGGTGAGGTTGGATCTTTCCGATCCCAGCCGGGTTCTTTCATGTGTGATGGTTCAGTCTTCACTATTGGGGGAGATCATGACTCGGCACTATGATGGCCCGCACTTGGTGACTCTCCGGGAGTCAGTGGTTCAAGGTGGTGCCAAGGAGGTTTCTATTAGCGAGGATGGTCTTCTGAGATTTCAGGGTCGCTTATGTGTCCCTAATGTTGATGGCCTGAGGGAGAGGATTTTAGAGGAGGCTCACAGTTCACGGTATTCTATATATCCTGGTGCTACGAAGATGTATCGTGACCTGAGGCATCACTACTGGTGGAGACGGATGAAGAAAGACATAGTGGAGTATGTGGCTAGATGTCCAAATTTCCAGCAGGTTAAATATGTGCACCAGAGGCCAGGAGGCCTACTTCAACAGATGCCTATACCTGAGTGAAAATGGGAGCACATCACTATGGACTTCGTAGTTAGTTTTCCTCGGACTTTCCGGAACGTTGATGCAGTTTGGGTCATTGTGGACATGTTGACCAAGTCGGCACATTTCATTCATGTAGCTACCACTTACACTTCTGAGAGGTTGGCCCAGATCTACATTTGGGAGATAGTTCGATTGCACGGTGTGCCTGTGTCCATTATATCAGATCAAGGTCCTCAGTTCACCTCGCACTTCTGGAGAGACCGTACAGAGTGAGTTAGGCACCCGGGTAGATCTCAACACAATATTCCACCCTCAGACCGATGGGCAGTCGGAGTGGACAATTCAGATATTGGAGGACATGCTCAAAGCATGTGTGATTGACTTTGGAGGACAGTGGGACCAGTTCTTGCCTTTGGCCGAGTTTGCTTATAATAATAGTTATCGGTCCAGCATTGGGATGGCTCTATTTGAGGCCTTGTATGGTCGGCGATGTTGATATCCTATCAGGTGGTTTGAGCCTGGCGAGGCTAAGTTCAGGAGAGACTTCGAACAACACAGTCCAGACAGAAGAGTTACGTGGATCAGAAGGCGCGTGATGTATCATTTATGGAGGGCGAGAAGGTTCTGTTGAAGGTCGCATCGATGAAGGGTATTATGAGGTTTAGGAATAAGGGCAAGCTGAGCCCGAGGTTTATAGGCCCATTTGAGGTGTTGTGACGAGTTGGGGAGGTCGCTTATGAGCTTAATTTACCTCCCAGTTTATCAGGGGTTCATCCGGTCTTTCATGTGTCCATGCTCCGGAGGTATCATGTCGACTTCTCTCACGTGGTATATTTCAGTACCATTCAGCTAGATGAGAGGTTGGGTTATGAGGAGGAGCCAATTTCTATCATTGACAAGAAGGATCACCAGTTGAGGTCCAAGACGGTTTCTGCCGTAAAGGTCCAGTGGAGGGGCCAACCAGTCGAGGAGGCGATTTGGGAGTTCGAGGAGGACATGCGGAGCAGATATCCACACTTATTCAGCACTCCAGGTATGATTCTAGACCCGTTCAAGGACGAACATTTATTTAAGAGGTAGAGAATGTAATGACCTGACCGGTCGTTTTGTGTTCTAGGACCCCATGCCCCTAAATGAGACTCCCCGTAGTTGCTTTTACTGATTTATAACTTGCGAGGACGGGTGGTTCGAGGTTTGGAGTAGTATAAGAACACTTAGTTCCTTAAGGTTGGCCTTAAAGGCCAAGTTTGACTTCAGTCAACATTTTCAGTAAACGACCTCGGAATCGAGATTCGAAGACTCCGGTAGGTTCGTATGATGATTTCGGACTTGGGTGTGTGCTCGGAACGGGTTTTGGAAGACCCGGGAGCGTTTCGGTGCCAAATAGGAAATAAGAATGTCCTTAAGTTCAAATTGAGGTTTAGAACGTGTTTTTGTGTTATGGAGGTCCGAACGGAATTCCGAGATCGAGAATAGTTTCGTCATGTCATTTATGACTTGCTCGCAAAATTTGGTGTCATTCTGAGTAGTATAGGTATGGTTCGGCATGTTGAAAGAGAATTTAGAAACTTGAAGTTCTTAAGTTTGATCCAATAGGTTTTGAGGTATGATTTTTAGATTTAGCGCCGTTTCGTGCGTTCCGAAGGCTCGAGCGAGTCTGTATTATGATTTAGGACTTGCTCATATATTTGGACGGGGTCTCGGGTGGGCCCAAATGCCATTCGGGCATCGAGCGAGGCAAAAACCAGCCTAAATTGACTGCTGGTGCACCAGGTCTGGTGTGACCGCACCTGCGGAGGTCAAGTCGCAGGTGCGAGACCGCAACTGCGGTCCCCGTCTCGCAGGTGCGACTCCTGAGGGATTTCCAATTTCTACAGGTGTGGACCCACTTACGCAGAAGCGGACCCGCAGGTGCGGACTTAGCTCCGCAGGTGCGAAACCAGACCCCCTTCCCCTTATCCGCAGGTGAGAGAATTTCCTCGCAGATGCGAGACAGCAGGTGCAGTCCTCGTGCCGCAGGTGCGAAAAGCCTTTAGGAAAAGCACTTCCTTTTAAACACGGACTTAGCCATTTTTGAACACTTTTTTCTTCATTCTTGGGCGATTTTGAGAGCATGCAAGGAGGGTATTCGACCTAGCTACTGTGAGGTAAGTAATTCCTACTATGAATTTAGCTTATTACTTGAATTGTTAGGTAGATTAACACCACAATTAGTTGAAACCATGGGTTAGAGTAAAAACCTAGGCTTTTGACAAAAATGGGAAATTACCAAGGAATTTATTGAGGAATCAAACAATAACTATATAATATTGATCCTTAGGCCATGAGTGATAGTTTCCTTAAAAACTTTCCGGAATCCGAGCACGTGGACCCAGGGGTATATTTTGGAATTTTGCAATTTAGGTTGAAATAATCATTTAAATAGGGAAATTTCAGACTTTTGAGTGTAGATTGATTTATTTATGCAATATTTGACTAGTTTCGAGTCCTTGGGCGACGAATTTGGAGGTTTGGACGCATTCTTGACCCGGGAAGTAGACTTCACGTGAGGTAAGTCTCCTTTCTAACCTTGTAAGAGGGAATTTTACCCATAGGTGAATTAAATGATTATGTATCACTGTTGTGGGGGACTATGTACGTGCGAGGTGACGAGAGCCCGTGCGTAGTGACTATTATTGTTATGTCCGGGTAGTTAGGCCCATAGCATGCCATGTGAATTCCATTAACTTGAGTTATATGCTTTGTAATTTCATTGTATGCGACTTTGTTTTTAAGAAAAACTGAGAATTTGATGTTTTAAAGGAGTTGTTATTTGAAAGGAATTGAAAGAAAGATGTTGTGTTTGCATGCGTCCGCTTCGCATTTATATCCCGCGAGCGGAGTTATTCTTTCCCCTACTCTCATAGGAGCGGGCCGTACGCCACGACAGGTTAATAGATGCATCTATGGTTCACGCCGTTTGACCCTTTGATAGTGCACAATTATTATTATTATGTTGGCCCATGCCGGATGTTCTTATTCCACTATGCACATGCTATTTGTCTGATATTGTTTATAACTGTTGAGCTATGAATTATCCTGGAGGATCGAACTGAAAACTTGTAAATTGATGCTTCTCTACATATTTGGATTTTATTACGATGCGATATTTATTTTCTTACTATCCATGCTTACTTGTTTCCCTCTTTGAATTGTCACCCATTTACACAGTTTGGACCCTAGTAAGTGTCAAGTCGACCTTCGTCACTACTTCTTCGAGATTAGGCGGGATACTTACTGGGTACATATTGTTTATGTACTCATGTTACGCTCTGTACTTAATTGTACAGGTTCTGAGGCAGGTGCATCTGGGTTCCAGTCCGGAGCTCGTTCCTGAGTTTTACTGGTCGAGGCTTCTCGGTGAGCTGCTCTTCTTGGCGATTTCCAGCAGCACTTTGGAGCTATTCTTTTGTTATATTTGTCTATACTTACTCAGAGAGTAGGGCAGATTTTCATTCTTTTGATATTATTCTACTAGATACTTGTAGACTTGTGACACTAGTTCTTGGCACTCACACACTAGTAGACTTTGTTTTGGGATGTAATAATTAATTATGACTTCATGATTATTTATTTCGCATAAAAAATTGCCTAAGTTATCCGTTTCTACTTAATATCTCAAAATTAAGTTAAGCAAGTGTTGAAAAATATTTTTGTTAAACTACTTGAAATCAGTAGTAGATAATGGTTGGCTTGCCTGACTGCGGGCGTTGGGCGCTATCACGACCTGAGTCAGGATTTGGGTCGTGACACAAGGACTTTAACATTCTTTAATATGTTAGATGTGGCTTCTAACTCCTTTACCTGACCAAATAAAAGATACAACTATAAATGTGGATATATGTACAAGGATAATAATTTAACATAACTAATGACTTAGTCCTACTACTTACTTTCTCCTTGAACCACTCGTGAAATATATCGAAATGCACACGATCAAGTTGATGTTGTGTCAAACGGAACTTACGATGTGATCTCTTGATTTCAGCAATATCTTCTTTATTCATGTAACTCGCATATATTTAATTTGTTATCAAATAAGAATATACGTATAATAAATAATAGATATAACACTTACTTTTTATAATTTTCAACCACTTCTAACTCACAATTGAAAAGTACATGTCGATCTGCTTGCAACCACATTTCTCATCCAACTCAAATACATCTACTCCACCACCGTATGACTCACCAACAGTTGGAAAAAGACATTCTTCTGTACTAGTCTCATGCTCAATTTCATCACAGTATTTTCTTGAAAAATAAGACCTTGAATCTCCACCCTCCAAATGTCGTGAGCAAAATGCCATACACTCATTTTCTACGTATGCTTCTTCTATCGAACCTTCAGGACATGCACGGTTACGAACATATGATTTAAAAATACCCAAACATCTATGGATTAAAATAATGGTATTAGTTTGATATAATATTTAAGAACTAAACATATAATAAAGATTCAGTGATATTATTCATACCTCTCAATTGGGTACATCCAGTGATAATGTACTGGCCCCGCAAGTTTAGCCTCAGTTGCCAAGTGAATTACCAAATGTATCATAATAGTAAAGAATCCTGGGAGGAAAAGTTTCTCCATAGTAGACAATGTTTCTGGAATTTTTTCTTCAAGTAACTTTAACTCTTCTAATTTTAGTTCTTTGCTACACAAAACACGAAAGAGTGAGCATAGTTCAATTAAAAGGGAACTAACTCTTTTATCTAATGATCTCCTCAAGGCAAGAGGAAGGAGTTCTTGCAGTATAACATGACAATCATGAGTTTTTAGCCCAGATATCTTCCGTTTGCGAATGCAACATGAGATATTAGACGCATAGCCATCTGGAAACTTGGCATTTTGTAGTACTTCATAAAACAACTCCTTTTACTGAGACATTGTGAAAAAAGTAGGAGGAAGATATGCTTTCCCACTAGCTCGATATTGAGGCCATAAACTTGGTCTTATTTTCATCTCCTTCAAGTCCAATCGAGATTCTAAGTTGTCTTTAGACTTTTTACCAAGGCCCAATAATGTATAAATTAAGTTATCACACACATTCTTTTCTATGTGCATCACATCAAGATTATGGCGCACCAAGTTAGACTTCTAATAAGGAAGATCGAAAAAAAAATACTCCTCTTTTTCCATGTGTTTTTCATCACTGCACTTACCCCTTCACTCGACTGGCCGAGAGTAAATTCTATATCTTTAACTTGATTCAACACTGGTGACCCAGATACGCAAGGTGCATGTCTTTTTTCTTTAGTCCATCAAATGATTTTGCATCATTCCTATATTTGTGTCCGGACTTCAAAAAGCGTCGATGCCCCATGTAACAAAACTTTCTGCCATGTCTGAGCCTTCTATATTGAGTGTTTATGTTACAAGAAAAGCAGGAAAATAGACCATAAGTGCACTATCCAGAGAGAGTACCATATGCTGGAAATCATTTATAGTCCTTAGTAGAGGCATCGTGTGTTTCTACCCCGACATCCCATAGTTCATTTAACTCTTCTATTAAAGGTTGCAAAAAGACATCAATATTGTTGTCAGGCGCTTTTGGTCCAGGAATAAGTAAGGACAAAATGAAGAACTCTGGTTTCATGCATATCCATGATGGAAGATTATATGGAATTAAAATCATTGGCCATATACTGTGAACAGTTCGCACTCTGCCAAATGGATTAAACCCATTAGAAGCTAATCCTAGGCGCATATTGCAAGGATCTCCAACAAATTTGGGATATTTACTATCAAAAATTTTCCAAGATTCAGAATCTGCAGGATGACGTAAAACTCCATCTTTGTTGCGCTCTTCATGATGCCATCGCATTGCTTTAGAAGTTTCTGAAGACATAAACAATCTCTGTAGACTTGGTTTTAAAGGAAAATACCTTAGGACCTTGGTTGGAATTTTTCTAGCATCGTTTTTCCATCTAGAAGCCCCACAAACTTTGCATTCATTGACATTATTATTAGCAAACTCTTTTTTAAAAGGCATGCAATCGTTGGGACACGCATGAATTTTTTCATACTTTAAGCCCAAGCCTCTAACTATCTTTTTGTTCTCATAGAAAGAAGAAGGCAATTTTTCTCCTTCAGGCGGCATCTTTCAACAGTCCAAGAAAAGAATTAAAAGATTCATTTTACCATTTGAACATGCATTTTGTACGATACATATTCAGCAAAACTGACAGATTTCTAAACTTCTTACATCCAGGATATAGTTCTTCATTTGGCTCCTTCATGAGCCGTTGAAACTTATCCACCTCTGGATGAGGCTGATTTCCAGATGGATGAGCAGTATTCTCTTGTACATTTTTCTCCATGCCACCAATTTCACTAATATCAGTATCCATGAACTGTGTAACTCCTCCAAATGCATCATGTATCATTCCTCGCATATCATCGCCCCTTAGAGTTGACTGGATGTGATTAGTTTCTCGAGCATTGTTAGATCCCTTTAGAGACCCCCCATGACAAAACCAAGTATCATATGACGGTAATACCATTAATTACAAGATGTCGTCCTACTTCATAGATAGAAAAAGAACTAGTAAGTCCATTATTTGTGGTACCCCTAAGACACCCCCTTGGGCTTTTACGGAGCTTGGCCTGCTTTCGCATTAACTCACCATTTGATGATTTGGTTCGTAGTAGCCCAAGTATATCCAGGAGTTCCTTTTCATATGCTGTAGCCCGATTTTGCTTGATGGATAAGCACATACTCCGTACAAGGACATGCAATTTTTTCTCCACCTTGTTTTTCAAAAAAGGCATGATTTAAAAAATCCTCTACCCCGTCCAAATATCCTTCACTAATTCTATCACAATATATCCATCTTTTATTTTTAGGGTTGTCCATGGCATTCAAGATATTCCTTTCTTTTTTATAATTATTGCAAGAGCTAAAAATTTATTTATAAAAAGGAGGTATTAATCAAAAAGGTAGTTTAAAATAAAATAACTATCCTATTAGTAGGTAATTCCATAGCTCCAAGATATTATTTTAACAATTAAAACTATCAAACATAAATATATTAACCAATTTGTTTCTATATTCTATTTTTACCAATTTGTTTTAATACTCCATTTTTACCAATTTATAAATGTTATACTATGATTTTGAACTTTAGGATCTATCATTTGAAAATCGAGAGAAAGAACTCTACCATATTTGATTACTTGAAGGACTTGCTAGTTAATCAAACCCCTTATGAATTCTGATATAGAAGAGAAAAAACAAAAACCGTGGGAGGGTAGTGGAAACCCATATGTAATTAACAATATGTGAAGTAAATCGCAAACAAAAGTTTGTGCATATATAAACAGGGAATTATGAGAAGAAAATAAAGCGTTAGTGCCCACAGGCCTCACACTAGATTGAAATTTCAGTTATCAATGTTGCTGAAAGTACTGAATACAAAATAGAAAATGAAAAAACCTTCTGCAGGTTGCAGAATTGTAGAGAATTGAAAGAGCATGTTTAGTACTAGCTTCTTATATTATTTGCCGTATTATCTAGCTAATTATTAATTAAACATAGAGATGCAGATTAAGAACAACGAGTAAAACAATGAGAAGCAGACCAAAGAGGATAGCATGAACCAATATGGAAATCCAACTGGTCTTCATATTCAAGAAATCAATTGAAAGCTCTTTTATATTTATAAACAAATCATAGTCATCATACAACAAACATGTAAATATGAAAAAGACATCTAGCCAAAGACAACTTGCCGATTTTCACCAAATTGGTTCATAAACTTTTTAAGAATAGAAATATACGGAGGAACCAATTGATAAAACAATATCAGAACATAAGAGGAATCAATTCAATAAATCGATTATCAATCTAACAACAAACAAATATCACTAACGACTTAGAAAACACACAAAAAAAGCAACACTTCCACAAATTCACAACCTATTTAATAAGCTACACCCAAACCTGACCTCTTAAAATCAAATTTTCCTAAGCAAATATAAGTTCCTAAGATGCAATGTACTGTAAATCGATTGTAAGCGACTGATGTAACAGGGGAAAAAGAGAAGTTAACAGGGGAAGAAGATGGACGGGCACTACGGCAGGCTGTTGATGCAACAACGAGTTAGGAACTGGTTTACTGTAAATCAATGGACCAGCATCAATACAAAATCTATTGTAAATCGATTGGAAGAAGAGAAGTTAATTTACTGTAAATCGATTCTACTGTAAATCAATCGTAAATCGAAGAGAAGAGAATTTACTTAGGAAAAAGATAGGCTGCCGTTGACGCACTCTCACTACCGTTGACACATTGTAAATCGCACTGCCATTGACGCAACAACGACTTACGTTTTTTCGGCAGCGAAGTCGATTCAAGAGGGAAATCGATTGTTCAATGTTTTCAATTGCACCAGCGAAGTTCAGTGTTTTACTGTAAATCGATTGTAAATCGAAGAGAAGAGAATTTAACTGGGAAAAGATGGGCTGCCGTTGACGTACTCACACTGTCGATGACACACTCGAATCGATTCAAGAGGGAAATCGATTCTACTTTAAATCGATTGTTCAATGTTTTCAATTGCACCAACGACGTTAAAAATTCTACTGTAAATTGATTTTACTACCAGCGAAGTCCCATGTTTTATTGTTTTTCGTTCCAACTGGGGAGTGAGTTAAGTTTTTGGTTCTATTATTTTCTAATTGGGGAGGGAAACGATAAAATGTATCCAAAAAAATTGGATGGAAAGATTTTCTATTTTTTCGTGAGGAGGGATAGTTAAAATAATAAAAGATTAATTTTCATTTGTAATTTTTAGTGGCTATTATTTTTATTGCCGGTAAAAGGCTATCTTTTACTAGCTAATGGTCATATGCCGCTAATATTCAAGCTTAAAAAAATTATTAGCGACCATTGCCTTATTGTCGCTAAATAATTGCCGCCTAAGGCCTTTTTGTAGTAGTGTTAAGAGAAGAAAATCTAATGTTAAAATGTCAAACTAGTACAAAGTTACCCAATACAACAAAAAAAAAAAAAAACAGCTATCTAAACTTAGATGCACCAAACTTCACCTAAAAATGAAAAAGAGATCTATTTATACCTAGCTGAAAATATCTGAAAAAATTACCCCTGCGAAAATTGTGCGGCCGCACAATTCTGTGTGCGGTCTGCACTTTGAGGCTGATTGGTCAAGTTGCTTTCTGCGGTCGCATAAAACTGGTATGCGGCCGCACTTCCTCTGATTGTGCGGACTGCACATTTCTGGCCGGGGAATTTTGGCGTTCGTGATGTAATGAAGGCTTTTGGACTAAGGAGGAAAATATTGGAATGGAATTTGTTCATCTTTCCTTTAGCACTTCATCTTCTCTTTTTGGATCTTACTTTACCGACTCTTTGAGTCATTTTATTTTCCCTTAGGGGGATTAGAGAGACTTGACATCACTCTTTCTTTGTCATGCTATTCATACTCTTTTCTTTTGTTTTCTCCATGCTTTGCACTTTTGATTTCTTTTGCATCTTTTCAATCCTTTCACATTATTCATTTTCTTTTTGTTTTTTCATGTGTTTTTCCTTTCTTTTTATTTGCCTTTCCTCTTTTGTATTTCTTTTCTCTTTTTGTGCCTTGATACCATCTTTAAACTCCTCGTCTCTCCCCCAAACTTATATTTTTGCCATTTGTTTCACATGAGTGCTAAAGAAAGTTCGGGTTCCAAGAGAGTCATTATAAAACAGGTAAATGCTTGTAACGTTGTTATTGAATTAAAAGGCTTTGGGATCAAAAGGGTTTATTAAGGATGATATAATTGGTGGGTCATGAAAAATTTACGGGTCAAGGAAGGTCTACAATCACTTCTCAAGCCAAGCTAACTTAGAATTTCGCCTTGAAACACATTCGGGGCAAGTTCTAGACCATTCGCACGGTTACTTGGGCTTGTAAAAAAATACCTCACCTCTCACACAACCGAATTTTCAAAGAGAATAGAGTCGAAGACCCACAAAAATTGCATCCAAGATTGAAAATCGCTAATGGTTCAACTAAACCACCCGATGATTGCCTAAGTCAACACAAGAGTCACAAGGTCACTAACTAGAGCTATTACTTCCCAAAAACTTATTTTTGACCATAAGCGCGTAGTTAAGTGTGTTGGTACTAAGTGAAGCATTATTGACCCTTATTTATTCATTACTATTACTTGTTTCTACCTAAACATCAAAAACTGACTCGATCCCTTAAGAAGGTTGTCATGCCATCCATTGTTGGAAAGAGCCACCCAGTTGACACAAGGCCCACCTTTGAAAAGAACCGTGACATTTAGAAAATCAAAGGCTTATTGTTCATTTAAACATAAAAAAGAAGCTATTAAATCAAAAAGAAGCTAGTGAAGTAACTAAGAAACTATACTATTAAGAAAACAAAATGAAGAAGCTATGAAATAAACTACTGAAAGTAAGGCAAATGAATATACAAACCGAGGGGAATATAATATATAAAAGAGGGATGGATATATACATAATGAGGGAGAAAATGAAAATAAAAATAAAAGAAAAAGAGTATTAAAGTTATTACAGGACAAATGTAATCAGATGTCATCAAAGTCATCCAAAATGAACCAAAATAGATCACCCCCTGAATAAGAACAAGTATTGTCCTTAATGCTTAGCAAAATCAAAACAAGAGAGGGTAGAGAGTAGATAAAACCCCCTATATGGTCTCAGGGTGAGTGGAAGTATCACCACCCTCGGTCTCCTCCCACTGTATCTCATCATCACCGGGCTAAGGGACAACAAGGTTGGTGAGCATCTGAAGCAACTCCTCAATAGTGAGGGCAGTAAGATCTGGCTCGTCAGACTGGCCAGCTAGTGCCTCTACTGATGGTTCTGCTGGGTCTGCTGCTACTGAAGGATCTGTCTCAATCAGTAAGTCCAATGGAAAATCACCTGTTGCTGCTAGCTTCATCACCTCCTTTCTCAAACTCTCCACTGATTTCTCTGACGCCTGAGACTTTCTCATTTTCTTCACCTACTTGGCCAACTCCTCAGTAGCTCCCTCGTGAGCCACCAGTGTGTCCATAATAGTCTTCTGGTTATTGAGAATCTTCTTCAATGTTTCCTCCACTGACGGAGGGACCTGTGGTGCTGCTAGGGTAGAGGACTGTGCTGCAATAGTATTGGATATGTCAGATAGCTTATAAGTGGCTTCTGCATCCAGTTGTTGAGGCTCACCAAAGTTTGAGAGACTCGCAGCGTAGTGAGTGGGTAATTGGATAAGGGTGGCACTGGAACTGAACCTGATGGCATAGAAGATGAAGGTAGTGGCATGGAGGCTATCCCGGTAGAAGGCCCGACCACTGTGGAAGGAATGAGCGATGTAGATGACTCAACAACAGACTCTATACCCACCACCGATGGTTCATCAGACTGACCAACGCTGGTAGTGGTAGTGGCCTTACCCTTAAACTTGGGGTTGTCCGCACCCTACAAGTGGTACCATGAGAAGGGCTTCTTAGCCTTTACTTTTGTATCGTATGGCCTCGGCTCCACCCCTGCATTATTGAAATACTCAGTGAGGGTGTTTGGATAAGGGTAGGATTTTTCATTTTTTCGGACGTCTAATGTGATATTAGTTGACATGATGGCACCCACATTGATCGGGTACCCCGCTGATGTGTGGCTAGAATTCATGGTTTAACACGTTATATGACTTGCATTTTATGTGCGTTAATGATAAAAATACACTGTGTATGTGCATAATGGAGTGTATTTTATGTGTAGGTGAATTGGAGACGGAAGCCGAGCTAAATGGATGCATAAATGTCGAAAATAAGCTCAAGAGGCGAAGAGGAGTGAACCAGGCTTTATACAGGCGTTTGGGCCATAAAGCCTGGTAGGACCAGGCGTTTGGGGGGCCTTAGAGCCATAACAAGGCCTGACCTGACTTTATCCAGGCGTTTGGGCCATAAAGCCAGGTCCATGGTCTGGTCCAATCCGAATTTTGAAGATTTTAAGTGTTTCCCGGTTTGAATAGAAGTCTCCTACACGTTTAGGGTTTGTCCCAAACATATAAATAGACCCAAAAACACAACTTGAAGAGAGAGAGGCCATTAGAGACAAGAGACGCCTGTGGAATACTACTCAGAGAAGCAAAACATTGATTTTTACATCTTTTATTCATTACTTTGTAGTTTAATTATGCAAGTTATTTTGGGTTTGATTCTTATGAACATGTTTAGATAATTTATTTAATCTAGGGTTTTGGTGGAA